>BDUI01007144.1:28057-40220 GCA_002335545.1 Apodemus speciosus
AAAGAAGGCAGGGTTAACACTAAAAATCAATTTTTTTTTTTCCGAGATAGGGTTTCTCTGTGTAGCCCTGGCTGTCCTGGAACTCACTCTATAGACCAGGCTGGCCTCGAACTCAGAAATCCACCTGCCTCTGCCTCCCAAATGCTGGGATTACAGGCGTGCGCCACCACCGCCCGGCTTAAAAGTCAATTTTTGCTCACTCCTGCCACCAGAAGACACTGTTGCTAAGGCGGATAGCCTGCTCAGGGCAGCACTTAGCTGCTGCCAGCTGGGACACTTGTTTCCATCCTCCCTCCACGGGTGACCATGGAGGGGAAGAGTCAAAGGCCTGGGTGAGCCCCTGACTAACTGCAAGTCTATTTATCCTCCGCAAGAACCTTACCCACACACTGACTACAAAGTCCCTAGTCACTGCCACACCACGTTTATTTTTGTGGCTTGGATGCCACAGGGAGATCTATTGAGAGGCTGGTACTTTTCAGAGCTTCAAGAAAGGAAGATGTCTCAGGGAGCTTCTCCGATAATCCACCTGTAGTACTGCCGCAGAGTTGAGTCTTAACTGACAAGGACGATGGCAGAAACGCTCTTCTCCCTCGGCCCACTCCTGCCTTCAGCCTCCATACTTGAAAGTGTACAGARTTGTGGGGAAAGAGAAGGCTTGTGACAACCCCAATGCAGCTAACTCCCCCACCCTCCCTTTTGAATGTTTCTTATGAAAGCAATTGCTTTGGACAAGCCAAGTTTTAGATCACATCCATTTATTTAAAAAAACAAAACAGAACAAAGCAACAACAACAAAAAATGGCCCCTGAGCTAAGCAAGGCAGCAGATACCTAAAATCCCATCAGTAGGAGGTTAAAGCAGGGAGATTACAAGTTTGAAGCAAGTCTGGACCCTATTTTTAAAAGAAAAAAAATGGCCCCTGAGCTAAGCAAGGTGGTATATACCTAAAATCCCAGCAGTCAGGAGATTAAGGCARGGGGATTACAAGTTTGAAGCAAGCCTAGACCCTATCTCAAGAAAAGGAAACTAAACCAGGCACGGTGATGGACACCTTTAAGCCCAGCACCTGTAGACAAACCTGGGCGGAGCCCTGTGAGCTACAGGCCAGCCAAGTCTCAAAAGTAAAAAGGAAAGAAAAGAAACAAACCGTAGAGCAGCCCCCCAAGCTTGCTGAGCAGCCCTGCTTCTTCAGAGACCCCTGCATGCCCCCCACAGCTTGCTGAGCAGCCCTGCTTCTTCAGAGACCCCTGCATGCCCCCCAAGCTTGCTGAGCAGCCCTGCTTCTTCAGAGACCCCTGCATGCCCCCCAAGCTTGCTGAGCAGCCCTGCTTCTTCAGAGACCCCTGCATGCCCNCCAAGCTTGCTGAGCAGCCCTGCTTCTTCAGAGACCCCTGCATGCCCCCCAAGCTTGCTGAGCAGCCCTGCTTCTTCAGAGACCCCTGCATGCCCACRCTGCCCCCACCTCCGCCAGAGCCTCAAGATGGTGTTCCTGTTGCTTAAGGCTGCCAGCGATTTGGTTGGCTTTCTTGTCTGTCGGGGAAACTGAGGCCCATTCCTGACCACCTCCCTTAGATTTCATTGCCAGGTCTGGACTGAAGAAGCACTCTGTCTGACTAACCGAGCAGTCTCCAAAAGGCAAGTCTGATTTTTCTTTTCCAGGAGCAACCTCAACTCTCCAGGATAAAACTAAAACACACAGAAGCCTGGTAGTCAGGGATGATTCCTCATAGCCTCAAATTGTCTCTGCTCATCCACTATCCACATGCCGTGTGTGACACACACACACACACACACACACACACACACACACACACACACACACCACTGCCTCACAGGCTCACTCTCACTCCCTTCTGTCTTGAGTGTGTCCCCTGGAGGTCCCCAGGCTCCGCTCTCCCCAGGGCATTTGGCTCTTCGCTGCTAGCAGACTCTTGCCTCTTGCCTCTGCAGTGCATCTATCACAGGTTCTCTCAAGTCCCCTGCAGATGTGAGGACAGAACAAAGTGGCTTCATCAACAGCCCCAGCTCCCAGCACAGTGCATGGCACACGATAGGGTTTAAGGCTGTTTGTGAAGGACTAGAGGCCGCATGTGTGTGACCCAGCCTCCCCGTGCCAGCTGGCCATCCACGCTAAAAAAAGGCATGTTAGAAACGCTTTCTGCAGCAAAGACAAGTTTAAAGTGTCTGGGTAAGCACAATTCTAACTCCAAAGAACTAATGGCATCTGATCTTAGCTTCATCTCCATACAGACATCACTAGGTGACCTCATCCCAGTGATGTCCCTAGCCTCAGTGAATCGAAGACTTGATTTCCCAGTACTGTGCCTCTGTGCCTCAGCCTCTGTGGCTCAGCTGGGGATACCAAAGAGGTGCACAGTCCTGACTCAAGCTCCGAGATGAATGGGAAGGGCTAACACGTACCCTGTACCTGAAGCCTGCAGCGGGTATGCACGGAGGAGGGAATGGTATAACCTCACCCAGCTCCTCAAATCAGTTCCCTCAGGACAAGCAGTTTCTCTCCTCGGCCATGGAAGCCTGTGCATCCACAATGAATCCCTGAAACGCAACGATCCATTTGATGTCTTCTACAGGGGCCTTAAAAACGCAGGCGCACCTAGACTTACAATGGGGCTGAGATCCAGTAAACCCTCATAAGTGGAAAACCTCCTAAAGTCCTTAACCTGGGCTCCTAGCTTAGCAATCATAAAGGGAGGGGGCTGGTGGAGAGCTGTGGGCCAGCTGCTGCTACCCCGAGTTAAGGAAAAGGATCACAGCCCGAACAAGGCTAGTCTAGAAAAGACCAAATTTAAAATATATTTTCTCCTTAAGGCTGTACCAGCGTGCAGCCAAAGCATCACAAACAGAACCATTGTACATCGGGGGCTTTTGTGCCAGTGTTTTAAAGGAACATGGAGAACACCAGGAAGGTAAAGCGAAGCCATAGCAACTCACCCAAGTCACAGAGGACAAGAGGTGACACCCAGCTCTGATTTACACAGCCCATAACTCTTTTGCAAAAAGATCTTAAGGATGACAGCCGATGTCAGTCTTGTCCAGAGTGGCTGCTCTGCCTTGCCCGCGCCTGCCCCTGGGGAGTGGCCCTGCTAGAGTCTGGGTTCTAAGGCGAGCCAGATGGGGAGATAAGATAAGCTTTACAGGGTGGGTGCCACACACCAAGCTGTGGCCCAGATGGGAACACAGATGGTGACTATCCCCAGGCTCAGTGCTTCCAGAATGACATCACCCCAGCTGGGCAGCAGTGGTGCACGCCTGTAATCCCAGTACTTGGGAGGCAGAGGCAGGCGGATTTCTGCGTTCGAGGCCAGGCTGGTCTACAGAGTGAGTTCCAGGACAGCCAGGGCTACACAGAGAAACCTTGTCTCGAAAAAAACAAACAAAACACAAAAAACAAAAAACAAACAAACAAACAACAACAACAAGAAAAAAAAAACCCAAAGACATCACCTCTTCCAAGGCTGCAGAGCCAGCCTGTTAGCTTCCTTCTAGGCTGAAAACTGCAGCTACAAACCCATCCCATACCCATGCACTCCTTCCTCATTCACCCTCCTAACCAGAGCCTTCCTGACCCTTTGGAAAATTACTATATCCCAAAGAGGAGAGATGCCCAACAATTATACCTAGAGCAATGCCAGGGTAAGAACACTGACAGAGGGAAGCATGGGGACAACACTCACATTCTAACTGATTGAAAATCAATACTCCTCTCAGCTGAGCATGGTAGTGTATGATTTCAATCCCAACCCCAGCACTTGGGAGGTAAAGGCAAGTGGATCTCTGTGAGTCCAAGGCTGGCCTGATCTATACAGTAAGTTCTAGACCACCATGGGCGTATATAATATAGTAATATAACATAGTAAGGACCTGTCTAAAAAACACACACACACACACACACACACACTCACACGCACACACGCACACGTTCATACACACAGTGTTAAACAACAACCACCCCACACACCAGGCCCCTTAATTCCTACAGGATGAATGAATAAGGAAACTGGGAAGCGTTGCAGGGAAATGTCTGAATGGTGCAACCCTGGATCACAGAAAAAGCACTGGCAGCGTTAGAGGAGAGGCAGGAGGGGAGAATGGGTTTTTCTTAGAGTAGTCCCCAAAATTCTCCTTTGATTTGCACCCCTTGGCAGCTCAGAATTTTACCCCAGGACCTGGACTGCACGGCTGCCTGGGTTAATTAATTTCTATCCTCTGGGCTTGTCTAGGGTCTTAGTCACCACTTGTAACATGCTTTCTATGGGGAAATTTATTTTGAGCCCAATAACTGACCATAAGTAGAAGCCTAACCCACATGTAATTGGGAAACAGCGTGTACTAGTTCCTCATCGGACCGACGCCTCCATATCTAACCAGATTTATGTGACTACTGCCAAGTAGGATAAGCCTTGCCCTTTTAGATGTTCAATAAATGTTTAATGATGACAATAATGACACCTTGTATCTAGGTACAGACAGTCCCTGTGGCTTTCAGAGTCTGTCTACACACTGGACCAAATACCTCCCAGCCAAGAACCCCAGGGAATGACGGGCAAGGAGAACAAGGACACCCCCTCCTACCTGTTTGCCAGCTGCTGCTCAAAGTCCCCACACTGGCGCAAGAGCTCTCCACAGGTGGCTATGATCCTAAACAGAACACAGAGCATGTCAAACTCAAGCACTACCTGGCATGCCAGCGCTTACAGGACAAACACAGTCTCATTCATAAAATTCTAACTATTTGTTCCTTCTRGTGGCACTGGGTTCTGACGCTGCCTCCCAGAAGTGTTTCAAGAAATGTAATGAATGTYAGAGGTRAGTGCAGGTTCCTTCTGCTGAAGTCCTCTGTGCGACTAACACTTCTGCCATGAACCACAATTCTGCCCAGCACTCTCTCAAGCAGTTTTACAGTTCCAAAATACTGGGTTTTAACTAAGAAAATTGGCTAGAAGCACCCGATGTCTAAAATCTGAAATAGAAATGCATTACTCAATAGCTACTAGATAGTTACTATTTGCATAGAAAACTACCTTCCTGTCACACATGAAAGGTGGATGAAGACCAACCAACCCACTTGCCTCCGAGATAAGCCTGAGTGATTGGTACATGTGCACTTCATAACCTTTGCATTCTGAAGTACTATTACGCCAGCTCTCAGACTTTAGTTACTGGTCCATCAACAGCAATCCCATTAGGCTGGGACAAATCCAAAGACTCAAAGCATCTCAAGCCTAGTTAACTTTTAACTCTCTCTGAAAGTGCCTGTCATCACCAGGGTATCTGGGCATTCCATCATGAGAAAGGTTTATGAGAAAGGAAAACATTCCACTGGCCTTGGGTGCACCACAACAGCCGTGTGCAGAGGATTTCCCAGGATACCAAGGCACCTTGGGAGAGGGGATGCAGTTAGCAGCACAGTCCATAAACAATGCCCAGAACAGAGGCCATGAGATGGCAACCCAAGACGGTCCTAGGTGATCCTGAATTCCCCGACAACCTCCAGTGGCTGGCTGAGCCCTGCCATGTGACCATGTACCACGCGYGTACCATCACGTTGCCATATGACACACCCAGGCACTGGGGTCAGGGGTCAGGGGTCAGGCAAGACATGTAAGTGGGTGAAGGGTGTCAGCTGAAGGACAGCAGCCTCTGGAATGCAGATACATAAAAAGCAGTTTTGTAAAGAGAAGTTTCACTAGACTCGCCTGTCAGGCGCTTCAGCTGCCAGTCCCCTTATCTCTGTGACAGTGCAGACTGGTTGGTGCTACAGCTTTGAATTTTATAGGCAATTCAAAGATCAGAATTGTGCCCAGTTTGCTTTACATGTGGTAACTAATCCGAAATTCTTTTAAATGCTGTGATAGTAAGTAGTGTCTATGGGTCAGAGACTTTTCAGCTGAATGTGGCAGGGTCAAACCTTCCCAAGACCCTACTGAACACACTTCTCAGGCAATGGGATGTCTTCCAGTGGCCCAAAAGTCACATGAGCTCCTCAGAGTGTAGCCACTGACAACATGAGAGGGTCAACTCGCTGCCTGCCACTTGAGTCCTGCAGGATCCTTTCCAAAGACATTGGATGATGAGAATGTAATTCTTAGACCCAAAACTGGACAGACCAGCTCAGCTGTGCTCTCCAAAATAAGGTTGTATACTTTAGCTTTGGAAAAGAAACCACAGGCTGGGGAAAGGGGACCTCATACCAAATGTAAAAGAATTTGCCATTAAAGAAGAGGAATTTGTCAAGGTTATTTTATTTTTTTTAATATTTCACAGTGGCTGGAGAGATGGCTCAGTGATTAAGAGCCCTTGCTGCTCCTCCCACCCGCCCACCCCGCCCGAGACAGGGTTTCTCTGTGTAGCCCTGGCTGTCCTGGAACTCACTCTGTAGACCARGCTGGCCTCGAACTCAGAAATCCGCCTGCCTCTGCCTCCCAAGTGCCGGGATTAAAGGCGTGCGCCACCACTGCCCGGCTCCTTGCTGCTTTTGAAGAGGATAAAAGTTCAGTTCCCAGCACCCAGTGAGGTCTAACAACCATCTTAACTGTGGCTCCAGGGAGGGGGCTGACACCCTCTTCTGGCCACCGTTGATACTGCATGCACATAGTGCGCAGGCACATACAGGTAAAATAAACGAATCTTTAAGAATTTAATACAAAATATTTTACAAGCTATAGGAAATTTTGGGGGTTTTTTGTTGTTGTTGTTGTTGTTGGCAGATGACTGGTTTTTTTTTTGTTTATTGGTTGCTTAAATTTAAGCACTAGCTTTAAAAAAGGCACTGAGCCAGGATCACACCCACTTTTGATCCAGCACTCAGGAGGCAGAGGCAGGCCAATTGCTGTGATTGAGGCCAACCTGGTTGGTCTACACAGCAAGTTCCAAGACAGCCAAGGCTACACAAAGAGACCCTGCCTCAAAAGAGACAGACAGACAGACAGACGGAGGCACTGAAAAAGATAAAATAAACATTTCATAAACACATATTTTACAGCCCAATCTGCAGCCAAGCTGCTCGCTGCAGTGGCGTGCACTGCACTGCAAGCCTGCCTTACCTGACAGAGTTCTGAAAGGCGGTCCAGTCTTCCTGGAACAGGGAGTTGGGCGGGATGTCGTCCAGCTTGCACTTCTTTCGGATGGACTGGAGAGCATTGGTGAAGTGAGACGCATACCTAGGGAAGAGGAGGAAAAGGGCAGCTCTACAGACAGCTGGAATTCCACAGTCGTGCACAAACCTCAGGCCTTGCAAATGTCAGTCAAAGATCCTGTGAAGAAGTAAGAACACGGAGGAACCTCTGACTACAGAGAAATCTCCAGGCCATTTAATAAAGGACAGGGCAGCTTCAGGGGATGCTAGGAATGGGGGGGGGGGKGGSCMCCAAATGGGATGCACTGGCCAACCAGGTGAGAAATGCTGCTGCGAAATAACCCCTCTTCTGAGGACATGCAAGTCCTCAGAGCCTTCAGAACAGGTCCCACAAACACTGTGGTGCACACAGCCCCACCGTGATGCCGTTACTGACATCCGGCGTACTTCTGTAAACAAATCTTCAATCTAGACTCGTCACAGCGGGAAGACTAAAGCTCAGCAGTAGGAGAGGGCGCCCAGGAGCACAGGCTAGACTCAAGGTGGATCCAGGAGCACAGGCTAGACTCAAGGTGGACACCCTCACGGGCTGCGCGGAGGGAGCTCTCCCACACGCTGCTCCTCTCGCCCACTCCCGCACTGTCACTAAATGGCTAGCCTAGTGCTCGCTTGCTCCATGCAGAGCTGTGCTGCTGTCCTAACTCGGCCTTGCAGAACAGGGCCTGCACTCTGCGCCTCGTTACTACATTTCCAGCAACCAGCGCCTCGTTACTACGTTTCCAGCAACCAGCAAAGACCTGGGCGGCAGGACACCCTGGGAATGGTTCCCAGATGAGAACACAGTGCACCACAACTCTGGTCTGGTGCCTCAGTACCTTTAGACCTCAGTTTTCTCCTCTAAAATGGATATAATGATGTCTTCTTATCATTTTACAAATAAATAAAACAGCATATAATCTCTGAAAAGCATGAAATGAAAGCTCCTGGTGAGGCGTGTTTCTAAGGGAGAAAATTTCCTCCTATCCTCAGGGGAATCAGGAAGAGGACAGAGAGGGGCTGTGTCCTCTGGAAGTCAAGGATGCTTATAACATCTGTGCATCCCTCCCTCCCTAAAMCAACAGCTCTAAGAGGACAGAGCACAACGTGATACATGGGGCCTGGAAAGGAAGTTGTGCAGCAGAGAGAAAGGCCACACACTTATTCTCAAGTGGAACAACTGACCCAGACACCCCACAGCTGCAGACACCCCACAGCTGCAGACACCCCACAGCTGAAGACACAAAGACCTCCCAGGCTTTAGCTGAGAAAGCTGGGAAACCACATTTCCACAGGAGCAGAGGCCACAAGAGCAAGATGGCAGTAAAAGGTAGGAGACATAACTGATTCAGTTGTGAGAGATTAGGCAACTGTCAGCAACCAGCCACTATGACAAGTGTGCCAAGGACAGGCCACAGACAGGCAGCTTCCGTGAGAGAGCTCCTGGGATGCTGAACAGGCAGGAAATCTCATTGTCCTTCAGTCCAGAATACCCAATTATAACTTTTATCACTATGTGCATATATACTACTATACTCTTCAACTCACTTTCACAACACACAGCCTCAGGTGACCATCACCACAGAGTTACTCAGTGTTGGGGATGTCAGTTATAATCTTTTCCTCCATAGACACGGCCATCAGTTTACTCAAAGCAAAGACACTGAAACTCAGAGGGGAGCAGTGACCAGTGCACAATCCTGCCTCCTAGGTGCCAGAAGCAGGCTGGGCCCGGGATGCTCCAACCCCAGCACAGCAAGCCTGCCACARCTGGGAAGCCACTTTTCTATAGCCATTTGTGGGCCAGCTTAGTGTGCAGGGCCAGAGCACAACCAGGCCATCCACGCTGCCCCATCCTTCCTACCCTGCCCCAAGCCCTCCTCTCCCCTGACAGCGGGAGGGAGCTCACCCATTGAACCCTGACAAAATTAGCTTCAACTCAATTAGAATTTGGTAATACCCAAATTCTAGAGACAATGACCTCATTGCCCCATATTCTTTTATATACAGAAATTTTTAATACAAATATGAATTATTTTGTAATCATAAAAGCAACAGAAGAAAAGTAAATCTGGTCAGTGCTACAGAGAGAGAGCGCCCTGTAAGTGCAAGGCCTCATCTGCAGAAAGGTGACAGATAATGGTTTAGACGTTGATAAAGTCTTACTTGTTTGCCAAGAATCAGAAAACCTAAACCAAAGTGTTCCAGCGTGCTACTTTTGTGGAAAGGACTAAAAGAGGGTAGAAGGGAGGTGTATTTTTACACTGTGTATCGGGGAGATCTATGCCTAAAAGCATAATTGACTTTAGATCTAAAATAAAAAAGCTTTCCACCCACAAAATCCTGATGGCAGCAGGACAGAAAAAAAAAGAGATTTTAAAAAAAAGTAAGGAGAGGGGGTGGGCGTCGGGGGAAGACCTGGAAACTTGGCTCAGTGATTAAAAGCACAGGCTGCTCTTGCAGAGGACCTGGGTTCAGTTCCCAGCACCTACATGGTAGCTCACAACATATGTAACTCCAGTTCCTGAAACTCCGATGCTGCTTTCTGACCTCCATGGACAAGCAGCCATGCAATTGAGGACAGCCTGGTCTATATAATGAGTTCCAGGACAACCAAAGCTACACAGAAAAATCCTGTCTCAAAAAAACAAAATAAATAAATAAATAAATAAAAACAGACATGCAGGAAAAACATTCATACATACAAAAATAAATAAACCTAAAAAATAAAAATAAATAAGTAAATACTAGATTCCCTGTTAATGCTTCTCTTTCCAGAAGCACACCTGAGTTCATGTGCAAACCTCTAACCCTTACGGCCTCAACAGGGTTGCCCAGGGTGGGGCTGGTACCCACAGCCAAGAACACTGGGCTCACAAGAGCGAGCCTGGTATTTCTGGAATGACAAGAGCTCCCAAATATCCTAAGCCAAACAGCATTCAGTTCAGTAAAGGAGTCTGGAAATGCAGAGCAACTTCATGAAGAAACAAATTATCACAGGGAGGTACTTGGAGAATACCACAATTTATTTACAGCTCATTCACAACTGGGCAAGACTGTTGACTATCTTTCTTCCCACACCCCCAGACAGTGTACACGGCACCTTCCAGAATTGTGAAAGCTTCCCAGTTGGAACCAGCTTTGTTTCTCCATGTCCTATGATTCAAATGTATGGTGTTCTCAGCAGTAGAGTCTTACTATCAAGTTTTAAAGGGTCGCCAAGAGCAATGGTAATTATTTGTATTGTTTGGAGGAGTCTATGGGACCCACTGACCAACAACTCAAAAAGACACAACACATACCAAACAGTGTTGGGTTTGGGTTTTTTGTTTGTTTTCATTTGATAGCGTATGGTGTCCAGAGTGAGACATGCCCACTAGTGTTACGGTTGCACGAACATTAGGGGTGCATCAAAACTTTGCGTGGATTGAGACCTGAGCCATAAAATGGAACTCAAGTACTGCCTTGGACTGTTAGCAAAGGCTAAAACCTGTGGTGGGCTAGGGCACGGGTTCTAGGAAAAACCTAACACTGTCACTCAACTAGGTGGACAGAGTAATAAACTGTCCTCTAAACTATCATTTTATATATGTGGGTGAATGCATCTCTCAGTCCTCCCCGAAGTTCTTTTTACTGGAGATGGAGATTAGCACAGAGACTCTGTCAGCCAATGTGTAAAGAGTAAGAGACTGAGGTACTCAGCTCTGAATKAAACAGCTATATCACACTCTACCCAAGACCTGGGGGCCATTGGGGAAGAGGACATGGAAAGGCTGTAAGAGCCGAGGTAGCAGATGTCTGCAGAGAAACAGAATGTGCYGGACACAAGAGCACCACTGCACACGTGTGCTCACTGTGACTGCACTGACACCTGCCCAAGACCAAGACTGCCAAAATCCAAGCACAGGCGGGAGGGGGCGGGGATGAACCTCTACCCCTAGCTGAGGAGCTGCTGGCGACTGAGGGGTGCTGGGAGGAGGAGGGCTGGTTTCTTCAGAGATGCAGCCCCCAAGAGGCTACTCATGCACCAGTAAATGGCCCAATGCGCATGCGTATACTGACAGTACTAAGTAGACCTTGGGTGTAAAAACACAAGCACTCGCATGGTAGATGGGAAAGTGCTGGGATAGGGAAGGAAAGAACTGAGGGAACAAAAACAGGGGTTGAGGGGCAGGTCTGGTCCAAAAACATTACATAAACACAGGAGCATGTTGCCCCGAGGACTCTCCTGCCTCAGGTGCACTGGTCAGAGGATCCAGCCCTGTACTTCTTCCTTATTCTTCAGACAAAAGTGTGACTAAACTTTACCTTTTTTCTCCTTTTCTTTCTCTCAGAAACAAGTTTTTGGTTTTACATTTTGGGTACTGGGTATTTAACCAAAGTCCTCATGTCTAAAAATCACACTGTGCCTCAGATGACACTCAGCCTCTTCAGTCACAGCTACCTGCATCTCTCCTCAGTTCTCTGGCAACAGGAACCTGCTCTGGGTTCTCTATAAACTTGACTGTTGGGGCATTTCAGACGGATGATGTTTTGATACGTAGATTCTTTCACCTAAAGGCCATTTATATAATTTTTTAATTTTACTTTAAATTTTTAATTAATTTGTGTGGGGGGGGTTGTTTGTTTTTGGGGTTTTTTGTTTGTTTGTTTGTTGTTTTTGGTTTTTTTTGAGACAGGGTTTCTCTGTATAGCCCTGGCTGACCTGGAACTCACTCTGTAGACAAGGCTGGCCTTGAACTCAGAAATCCACCTGCCTCTGCCTCCCGAGTGTCACCACTGCCCAGCTGTTTGTTTTTTAAGACAGGGTCTCTCCACATAGCCCTGACTGGCCTTGAACTATGGAGATCTGATTGGCTTCAAACTCACAGATATCTGCCTGCCTCTGCCTCTGCCTCTGCCTCTGTGCTGGGATTAAAGGCCTATGATACCACACCTGGCTCACCTGACATTTTCAATTATGTATTTAGTCATAACCCAGTGGACGGACATGTTGATAACTTCCAATGCCCCACCTATGCAAATGAT
>BDUI01007145.1:9817-31168 GCA_002335545.1 Apodemus speciosus
CTCATATCAGAAATGTCCTCTCTTTTGTTCAGCTTTCTCCATAGGCCCTCCTCAACCATGTACTATTGCTCAGGCTCTCCCTTCTGTGGGGAAGGATTGGCTGATGTGAGGTCACTCTTCTGGGGGGAGGCACAATAGAGATCTGTTCACTTAACACTTTTACTCCAACGGCACAAACATTTACTGAGCAGAGAGAGCTTCTGACTCAAGGAATGAGGAGGGCACTGGTCACCAAGCCTGGCAACCTGAGCTCCATCGCTGGGACTCACAGGGTGAAGAAGGAAGAGATCCAGCTTTTAAAGGTCATCCTCTGACCTCCAGGCACATATCCCCATGCACACACACTTGTGCGCCTACACATACACACAATACATAGATAAAATATTTTAGAAATCTGGTTACGCTACAAACTATTGTGGAATTCAATTTTCCCTCCACACATGGAGGAAAATTCATACATGGTGGAATATTATTTAGCCTATAAAAGAATAGTATGGCACATGCTATAACATGGAACCTTGAGGAAAATAAGGTAAATAAAATAGGCAGTAACGAAAAGACACATGCTGTACAATTACATATATCAGAGCCTCCTGCAATAGCCAAATTCAGAGACAAGAAAGCAGAATGTCAGGAGCCAGAGGGAAAGAAGTGGGTAGTCACTAATCAACAGGTCCATAGTGTCTGTTCTATAAGATGGGAATGGTCTTACCTCACAGGGTTGGTAGCAAGAAAGGAATATAATCACACAAAATGCTTCTCAAGGTGCAGTTTTTTATCTCCCAGTTCATAAGCATATATACATACAACATATATGATTATATGTACATACTACACACATGATCACATGTATACACATCAGACATATGATCACATGAAATGCCTACTACAGTTCCTCCTTCTTCTATTGTACAAACACACACACACACACACACACACACACACACCACATGTTCACATATGCACTCAGATATGCATACATGTGGAGACTCACTCCTCTTGCTCCCAGCTGTCTCCCAGCTCCCTGGCCCAGTGTTCTCACTTCACGGGCACATTGTGTTAGATAACCTCTGTCCTTAGATGCCTTCTCCATCTGTAGTCTGGAAGACTCTCACATCTCTTACACTTCCTGACATAAATTCTTATTTCAGATGATTTTAAGACACTCTTTGAATATTGATCCAAATGTGAAGCATCTTTAAACCTAGTCTCAGCAGGGACTGTGGAGTCAGATGTGAATCATGTCTGTATGAAGCATTTCACACATTATAAAAAATCTCTGGTATGTTGATACATGGAATTTTTAAAACAGAGGAAAGACGTATCATGGTCCCCCATTTGGGGAGGAAAAGGAGTTTAGGTGAGATAAGTTCAAAATCTTATGCTTAGAGGACAAAGTTGAGTGTAAAGCCACCAYGCCTTAGCTTCCAGACATTTCTGTCCTTTTCTTCTTCCCAGTGGGTAGCAGAGGATAGGTTAGAAGTGAGTTTAGTCAAGGTCTAAGGACCCGTTGTCCTCAGATCAAACATGGAGTTGATTGCTCTAGAATAGAGGACCAGGATGTKAAGTTTCCACCAGGTTAGGTGTAGAGGGCAGGAGCCTCCACAATGTCCAGCCCTGTGAGCAAAGACCAACAAGCAGCCACTGAGGATCTACTTCTGATAGGTTTTAAGGCTCCTAGAAAGGCCTCTCTCCAAGTTCAAAATCAGAGGACACAACCACAGGGAAGCCAGAAAATGAGTTTCAGTGGAATGGGTCTCTGCTGACCTCTGTATAAGGACAGATAGTAAAAGGGCAAGACATTAAACATAGTCACAGACTGCACAAAGTTACCAAGATGAGGAATTCCTTCCCAGTCTAACACCAAGATAAGTGAGTAAACAAACAAATAAATAAATAATGAATTATCAGGGACTTGAGAGATGGCTCAGCACAGAAGCAGCTCACAACCAGGGGATTCGTTGTTGTCTTCTGGCCTCCACAGACAATGCCCACAGGTGGTGCACAGACATACACACGGGCAAAACATTCACACACAGAGAATAAAACATTTAATAAAATGAACCACCATCCTTTAGAATGGACTGAGGTGTTCTTAGATAAGCATGTTCTTTGGCAGTAGTTGCCACGGCTGCCATATTGGTTTGCTTGTGAGACCCAGAGGATTTGATGTCACTAGATCAGCTTGTTGGACTCTAGTATGTGGTGGTCTCTGGGTAGAAGAGAGAGACTCTTGTGTCTGAGCTCTGTCTCCACAGTTGTTTATCTCCATGGTTCTTATCCACATGGGCACTAGCGTGTACTTTGTCTTAAGACCCACCTGCCTGCCCTGCAGCTTCCATGTCCCCAAATGGTCAAGAACAGAGTCCATTTCTCTTGATCCCTAGCCCTAATCACCTCTTGCTTCATGTTAGACAATAATTCTCAGAGGGAAATGCCACAGGAGGACAGGCTTCCCCTTCCTTTTGAGCACTGGTAGGCACTTTACACCTGTGGGAGCCAGGAGAACATGTGGAATAACGGAGTTTTTGATCTGGAGACAGAATAATAACAGGTTGACTGGATCAAACACAAAAGATTACTGAGAATAAGCACATCCGGCTTTTCTTCACTAAACCACTCCAGTGACCATGGTGGGGCACAGGGGCACATCTTGGGAGGAGCAAATAGAAGGTTACATATATCCCACAGGTGTCATGGGCAAGCTGTATGTCAAAGGAAAATGCACATTTTGAATATATACCTATACCTATACCTATACCTATACCTATACCTATACCTATACCTATACCTATACCTATACCTATACCTATACCTATACCTATACNGGGAGAGCCATTGAGTAAGCAGGAAGGAAGGGAAGAGTCCAAATAAAAGGCAAACCTAGGCCAAGTCCTGCAGAGGGAACTCAGGAGCACGTGCTCTGTAAGATAGAATGGCCAAAACAGGTGTTCRGACTCCCTGGTTATCTCCTGTTCCACAGAGAAACACACATCAGGGCACCCCCAGAGGATGTACCTTCTCCCAGCATTTCCTGCTTTCAGATGGTATAGAAGAAGGAGTATCCTGTGTCTCAAGACTGGGGGTAGTAAAAGCACCTGAAAGTCATCTGGTACACATAAAAATGCCATGTAAAAAAGTTGGAGGATGATCTGGGCACACCATAAACATTACCTGCCATAGTAACAAAGACTGAAAAATGAGACAGTCTCTCCATTTGCAAAATGAGGCTACTTGACCGCCCTCCACTTCAGTGTTCTTCTCTGTGAAATCTGTAATGTAGTACTAGCCATGTGCCATATAGCATTTGAGCCAACAATGGGTACCCATAGACAGGATCCCATAAATTATAATAGCAATGAGAAGTTCCTTTGGCCTGGTGACATTAGATATTTCCTTACCTGGCTTCAGCAATGTTGGTGTCAGCATTCCTACTGCTTTGGTGGTCATTTATAGAAATAAAATGACTTCAAATGACACCTTGCTGTACCCAAAGATCACTGAGTCGCTTGATCCTAATCATGAAGCTTCTTCTTGCAGCAGGTAGGAATTAACACAAAAACCGACAACTGAACAATGTGCAGTGAGTGAGGGACTTTGGAGCACTCATCTCTAAATGGGATGTCTTTATCAAAGTCCTCCCTCAAGGCTCAGGAAACTGTTCAGATGAGGAAACAGGAATGTAAAAGCCAGAGGTGGTTGATGACCCACTCTGGGGACTGTAGCATCCTCCCGACACAATGTTTATAGGGTCGATAAATATATGAACTCACAGAGACTGAGGCAGCATCCACAAGACCTGCAAAAGTCCAAACCAGACCACATGCCAGCACTGAGAAGGAGAAGTGGAGACAAAATCCCATCCCTAACCAAGAAGCTGTATTTAATTGATACCTGCTGGGAGAGAGAAAATCATTTCTCTCCAATGAACCATACTCCAGGGAATGTCCCAGGCTCAGAAGAAGTTGGCCAACACAAAACAGACTCCGTGGGCTTTTAAGGAGATGTTTGTTCTGTTTCAGTATTTGTTTGTTTTATTGGTAGTTTGTTTTGACCTTTGTTTTCTGTGTTTCTGTTTTGTTTTGAAAGAAAGAGAGAGAAAGAGGGAGAGGGACAGAGAGAGAAAGAGAGAGAGAGAGAGAGAGAGAGAGAGAGAGAGAGAGAGAGAGAGAACATGTAGAGAGGTGGGAAGATCCAGGAGAAATGGGAGAGGGGAAAATATGATAAAAAATATTGTATGTAAAAAATTTTAATTAAAAAACACATAGTGACACATGAAATAACAATATAGTATTTGATCATGATAGCAAGCAGTTAATTATGTGGCTGGATTGTTGTTTATGCATTTATTTATATTTATTCTGTTGTTTATGCAATTGATAACAATGTGTTTTTCTTGTTAATGTGGAGAATGCCCCAACTTATTTAAAAAGAGTTGATTGTGAAAGTGTGCCCCGTGATGCTGGCAATAGCTCCACCAGTCTGGTCTTTGCTGTGTCTCTCTGTTGCTTTAAGAGGCCACATTCCCCAAATGACCTCCAGCATCTAGGTTTGTCTAAGTGATCTGTAGGATTTCCACACAGGAAGTCACCTGAATCTGATGGTATGTCTCTCAGGACCTGTCTCCATCAGTAGGCAAAATGCAACTGCAATGCTTATATCTATGTCAGGCAACTCAGAAAGGGCACTTTTAAAGACCAGAAATATCTACTCCTTATTACACCTACAAGTAAGACAGCAAGTATTTGGCTGGGCCTGTGGCTCTGGCTGAACAAACTGGTTGACCAGATGGAGATTTCTGTAAGGCAAGAAGAACTTGGGTTATCTGTGAGGGCTTTAAAAGCACCTCCAACAGCACCAAAGCATTTCTTTGGATAAACTTTATAAGGACCCACATGGTAATCACACCCATTATAACACCAGTCCTAGACGACCTCCAGAGGGTCCTCTTCTGGCCTCCCCTGGTACCAAGCCCACAAGTACTGTGCAGACTTACACACATGCAAAACACCCATACCCCTAAAATAAAATGGGTAAAAAAATATTTTAAAGGAATCTCAAGAACTCAATTTTGTAATTTCCCTAAACTTCAGCATCTGACACATGCCTTATTAAAGCATCATCAAACTCTACCGAAACCAGTTATTTTTACATTCTTAAATATTTGGTGGAAGTCTTGTAAGATGCAATCATAACAGAATCTGTTAAGCTTTTTTTTTCAACCTTGAGTCTGAACAGTGGGTTCTTCTGCCCTATTCATCTCTCAGGCACAATTACAGGGCGAGCTTTTAACGCAGCCCACAGTTGCTTATGGGTACCAACCTGCTGCTCTACCAGTTGCCTGCTGGGCTGAGCGAGAAGCCAGGAGGGAGCCATTTTTATGGCATTTGAGTGGCACAAAATGTGAGTTTTCTCTTGAGAGGGCTTTTGAGAATTAGAGGGAATTAGTCATAGTTTCCAGTGTGAGTATTTTAACAGTTGTGAAATTATGAAGGGCTGACTCAACAATTCCAGTGTTGCAATATGTCACTTCACTGTCTTGTTACTTAAAATTACATGCTTTGGGAGATGATGACTTTTAAAAGAACCCAACCAAGTCTGAAAAGAAAAGTGAGATGTGCAGACAAAGCAAGGGGGAAATTATAAAATTGCCAAACACTTATGAAGCTACTTAACAATTCCGAGCCCATTTAATGCGTTTCTTTTTCTTAAARGGGTGTTTCTCTTCTCAGTGAATTATATGGTAGAAGCACACTTATTAAAGAGTGATTCCTTTTCAGTATACAAAACCAATCCAAACTGGATTGAATATGTTACTAAATTTCTAAATGAGTCACCTCTTCAGTATCCTTTTGGGTACGTTAAAAAAAAAAGATGAATAGATTATCATCAGATAAAGATGATTAAGCCTATTCAAGAGGACTCTTGTGCTGCTGCTCAGCCCCTTCATTAGGTAACTCCTCATTAACTACCCTAAATGAGCTACAAATAGCTATCAGGTCCTGTCCTTTATATATGAAAATTAGGCCATTAGTAAGCAGATGACTCTTGAGGTATTTTCTAAGGATCTGAAGTTTTTCAAGCATGCCTCTAGGTTTCCCCATTCAAAAGCATGCACTTGTAACATGGCTAGTCAGGGTTAAGAGGAACTAAAAAGAATCCAAAAGAGATGGGTTCTAATGAGCTTGGTGTCTTTAACACGGTGTGATAATTAGGTAGCCCAGCCAGAGCAAAGGCCACACTGGGGAAACTTGAGATTATAAATAGCTCCACGAAATGTTAAATGCAAATCTAGAGGAGGAATTATCCTTTCAGGAAGCCTTATCCTTTCAAGACCTGAACAAACTGTGCAGTAGGACAAGTGCTTGCACCAACAGTCAGGAGCTATAAAGAAGGGGACTGGGGCTGAAGAGATGACTCAACCTTAAGAGCACTCTTTGTTCTTGAATGGTTCAAGAGCAATGGCTTCAGTCTCTAGCACCCATGTCAGACTTCGGCTCACAACCACCAGGACGTCTAGCCCTAGAAGATCTAACTCTTTATTCTGGTGGCCACTGGCCCTTAAATGCACATGTGCACACATAGACAGACCATGATCTATGGAAACCTACTATCGTGTGAACTTCAAAAAACGTGTCCACAAACACATACACATATACATCTATAAAAAAGAAGTTAAGTGGAATTACCCTATACCTAGGTACAAAACATCTCCCAGATGCCAAAAGTTATCAAAACAAAAACAAAAACAAAAACACCCAGTGCGCAGTGTGGATTGCTTCTCTTCATGTTGGTAATCAGTAGGGTCTCATAGACACCCCCCTCACCAAAATCAATATAACTTATGCCATTGATCTTTGTTACCTTCCTGAACTTGATGGTAAGACCCTGTTGGTGAAGATACTTGAGCCATAGAACATGGAGAAATCAAATGATACTGCCCTGAATACGTCATCCCTACTGACTAGCTTTCATGGAATCAGAGGCATTGTCCATATTACTGTGGGAGAGAAGTAACAGATAGTTTACTCAGCTGTAAGTYCTGTAAGCTACAACAATGACCAGCCTGGCAGCTCTTAGAATATAATACTGTGATAGTAGCATGAATGCTTCTGGAGTAGCAAACCATTTTCTGATTGTATTTGAGGTCTACCCCACAAGATGGAACTCACTGTTAACTGAGCCCAAAACCCAGGGCTTGGTATATCATAGGCTCTAGGAAAGAATCTACTACAAATATTCTACTAAATGGACATAATTTAAATTGTCCCTAAATACTTATCTTTATACCCATTGATTAGTGTGGCTCTCAACCATTATCAGAGAAGCTTCTTTTGCAGCAGATGGTGTTGAATACAGAGACTCACAACTGGTCAAAGTGTAAAGAATAAGAGATTGTAGAGTTATCAGCCCTAAATAGGAAACCTATAGCATGCTCTGTTTCCCAGAGGATTATCATGGAAGAGGGGCAGAAAAACTGTGAGATTCAAAGATAGTAGTAGATCACTATAGTCAAATAGTAGCCAAATTCCAGCATGGATGGCAGAGGGACTTATTAGATCTAACTCCTCATTGAGRAGCTACTGGCAACTGTGCGGTGTGGGTATGAAAATCACTTTTCTTCATCTGTGGTACCTGACATGTGACCTGCATTCCACTGGATGACTCCTCACCTAGGCACATCAATAATAAGACTCAACAGGCTTAGAAAAAAAAGAGTAGATGAAATTGGAAWTTTTTTCTAGGTACAACTTACATGGGTCTTATTCATATAGTTACAGTTGATATTAGTATGGGTATGCAGCAGTCCAATTAAATCTGGGAAGCATGGCTTTGCTACAGCTATCTATTACCTCTGGTTCTTAAGATCTTTCTGCTCCCTCTTCCATAATGATCGCTCAGCCTTGAGAGGAGGGGATATGATATAGATGTTCCATTTAGGACTAAGCCCTCCACAGTTAATCCTCTGCACATTGACCAACCTGATTCTCTATACTAATCACCCTCTCCTGCAAGAAAGAAGCACCTCTAATGAGGGCTGCTGCTGTACTACTCTGTGGGTAGAAAGATAAGTACTTAGGAGGCAGCTTAGTACTCTGTCCATTTAGCAGAATAATATAGTTGGTTCTTCCCTAGGGCTTATGAGCTATCATGTCTGGAGTTCTTGGCTCAGTTAAAAGTACCAGGCATGAGCTCCATTTTGTGGAATGGAACCTAAACTGAATTTTCAAAAGTTGTTGGTAACTCTGATAATACCCATGTCACTATTGCACAAATGGGCAATTCCCAAATCACTCAGTCTTGAAGCTCACAGTGGGGTAAGGCTATTGATTCCTTTCCTCCCTGGTAGTGAGCACAGTACCTCTTAGCATGATTAATGCTAGCCAGTAAGGAGGAAGCTCCCAAATTGGTACCAACTGACTCTCTCCATGTTCTGTGGCTCAAATATGTGGGTCTTACCATCAAGCTCTGGGGAGTAACCAAGATCAATGGCAATAGCCAATAGTATTTGGGGGTATATCAGATCCCACTGACCAACAACTCAAGAAGAGATAACCCACACCTGTCATTGGACTTTTGTTTGATATCCTATGTCATCTAGGCAAGGTATTATCTCCCCATTATATGCTAATTAATTTTAAACTATATAGAGAGTTTAGGATGCTTGTACAAATAGCAGGTTTCCATATGGCTTCTTCAGAGTTCTTTAATGTTAAATTGATGGAAGCCCAGAAACAAGCCAAGTAATGTTCGAGAGCATGTTAGATGACAGAGATGGCAGTTCAAACAAAAGAGAAAAGGGTAGAAATTTTTCAGTGACTTTATCTTTGGAAACCTTCACCAGATGAAGGAAAATGTCTACTTTGTGGCACAAATCTAAACTGATTTAAAATCCAGACGAGAAAATTAAAATTATAAAAATCAATGTAATTCTTTTTTTGTAACATTTAGATATATGAAAAGAACTTTTACATAACACTTCAGAAACTTGAAGTAAAAGAAGGCTGATTGCAACAAAATTGAGGAGTTTTGTACAATGCAGAATACCAGGATGAAGTTGCTACATTAAGTAACAGAACAGGCTAAGGGCTGTACAACTTTCAAAATCAATCAAGAGTTAATTGTAATGTTATATAAGGGATAATCCCCATGAATTAATAAAAGAAAATATAGGAAACTCAACTTTTAAGTTTCCAATGGGGAAAAAAGGGCAGGKAACCAGGAAAAGGGAAATGAAACGTAAATAAAGAATATATTCAATAAAAAAAAGTTTCTAATGAGTAGGAACACCAAATTCAGAGGAGACACCAACATGTAGGTAAAAAAAAAAATACTCAGCTACTTCCTTTGATATTCATAGACTTATATGTTTAAACAACTTTGTTATCATTTGGTTGGCAAAACAATTGAACATTAGTAATACCAAGTGTTGATGGCAATGTTGACTAATAGAGCTTCTTACATTGCTTATAGCAGAAAATATTGATTTATGTCTTATGAACTTGTAGCTCAAATGTCTTTCATCCCATATCCTGTGCCATTAAAAAGAAACACTGTACATCCTGTCTCCCCTGGGCTTGACTGGGTCTTATGATAGACTTCATATTTACTGCCCTGTTCCTGGACTTTAACCCCTAGCATGTGGCTGACTTGGACCAATAGTGTGTTAACAGTAGAGATTGAGCAAAAGCTTAAAATGTGGTCATATGGTTGGGCTTGAGCCTTCATGCCTCTGCTTTTGCCATGAGAAGAATATTTCCCATTTATATAACCTGAGTTCAAGGAAGATGAGAGCCATGGGGAGCAGACCTGACCCAACCTGAACCTGATTGTCTGTCACACCAAGCTGAATTTCCAGTTACCCTATACGTGTATGTATGACTTATAATAAACTATTGCTTAGAATCATTTTGCTCATGACAATTGGTTTCATAGAATCATTTTGGTAAGAGCTTACTGATAAAGCATTCAAATGCTTACATTATGTATATTTCAAAGCACAGACATCATTTGTGAGAAAGTACACACAGCCTCTACTTTTCCCCTATTGGCAGACTGTCTCTCACTTTGAGGGCAAAATTCCAGGCAGCTTCCATCTAATCTCTAGTCTAGTCTGTTACAACAAATAGAATTCTAGTCAATGAGACCTATAGGGACCTACTAAAACACTTCTGATAAAATGTTTGTCCACTAGAATATGAGAGGTACATGGGGAGCTATAACCACTCCTTCACTGCTTTTGACATGTCTCTGTGGAATGCCAAGACTAGGATAACAGTCCTTTTTTTTAGGTTTTTATTTTTTATTACATATTTGCTTTATTTACATTTCAAATAGTATCCCCTTTCACAGTTACCCCTCTGAAAACTCCCTATCCCATTCCCCCTCCCCATGCTTACCAATCCCCCCCTTCCTGACCTGACATTCCCCTACACTGGGCCATTGAGCCTTCACAGAACCAAGGGCCTCTCCTCTCATTGATGTCTGACAAGGCCATCCTCAGCTACATATGTAGCTGGAGCCATGGGTCCCTCCATGTATCCTCTTTGGTTGGTGGTTTAGTCCCTGGGAGTTCTGGAGGTACTGCTTGGTACATATTATTGTTCCTCCTGTGGGGCTACAAACCTCTTCGGCTCCTTGGGTCCTTTCTCTAGTTGCTCCATCGGGGACCCTATGCTCAGTCTATTGGTTGCCTGTGAGCCATGGATATTTTGATCCACCTTCCAAGAAGGATCAAAGTATCCACACTTTAGTCTTCCTTCTTCTTGAGCTTCATGTGGCCTGTGAGTTGTATCTTGGGTATTCCAAGTTTTGGGGCTAATGTCCACTTATCAGCGAGTGCATACCATGTGTGTTCTTTTGTGATTGGGTTACCTCACTCAGGATGCTATTTTCTAGCTCCATCCATTTGCCTAAGAATTTCATGAATGCATTGTTTTTAATAACTGAGTAGTACTCCATAGGATAACAATCTTCTAACCAATGAAAACAACACAGACTTTCCAAAGATGATAGAACAGAAAAATGGATTCTTCTAGATCCTTTACCAGACCACAGAGAGTCTGACATGTATACTAGTGGTTCTCAACTTGTGGGTAGTAACCCCTTGGAAGTCACATATGAGGTATCCTKCATATCAGACATTTATATTACAATTCATAACAGTAACAAACTTACAGTTAGGAAATAGCAACAGAATAATTTTAGGGTTGGGGGTCACCACAACATGATAAACTGTATTAAAGGGTCACTGCATTAGGAAGGTTGAGAGCCATTGATATATACTCTATAACCCCTGTACCATGAGACTAGTTGGGTTCTTAGGACTGAGGCCATTTTTAACCTGGATGTTATAAACATCCTTAATCATCAACAATGGCCTATTAGTCTCAACTTCTAGCTGTGCACATAAAGTTATCTAAGAGACTGGTGTTGGRTCCATCCCATGGTTGTTTTGTGGTAATGCTATTTGGAGGCCACCCACATGGGACACAGAAGAACAAAAGGCCTCCAATGAACCAGGTCATAATCAGAAACAGGGAACTATATGTGCATCAGTCATTTCAATACTTTCAGAAGTATGGCATGAAGAAGCAAAAGTTAAAAAAAATGAAATGAAAAATATAACATGGTGCTGGTTATGTAAGTAAATGATACAGTCATAAAGAAGCATGTCAATTTCTCAACAATTCACATACAGTCATGGAACAAACACATACATAATTTAAAAAATCTGAGTCCTATCTGGGGCTAGAGAGATGGTCCCATGGGTGAGAGCCCTGGTTTTCCAGAGCGTCCTGCTTCCATTCCAGGCACCCAACTGGCTACTCACAACTGTAACTGTAACTGTATCTGTAACTCCAGTTCCAAGGAAGCTGGTATATATATATATATGCACACACCAGGCACACAAAGTGGTGCATATACATACAGGCAGGCAAAACAACGGACACATAAAATTTAAATAGTGGGTACTTGTATTAGTTACTATTTCATAACAAATTCCTTCAAATCTTGTTGCTTCAAGACAATCAACACTGGTTATCACAAAGTTCACTGGGTTAGGAATTATGTATGGCTTAGCTTCTTATTCGTGTTTTCCAGATTACCAGAATCTGGGTTAGGGTCCTATCTGAAGGCACAGCAATTAGCTATTAGCTAGAAGCCTCCTTCTAAACCCTTGCCAGCATGTCTTTTTCAATTTCCACAGAGTGAGTGACAGGGTGGGGAACAGGATGTGCGAATTGGAAGATAGTCTTATGCTTGTCACCATCAATTTTCCAGAAGCAAGTCAACAGGTCTGGGCCACACGTGAAGGGATGGCACAGGTTCGTATGGACCAGGGACCACCCATAATGCTCTCTGCTCACCAGTCGTCAGCAACAGGGATGCCTTGGCATAAATAAGAGGGCCATGGCTGCATCAACTGTTTACCCCAAGGTAAAAATACGAGAAACAAAAAAATCAGGCTGCAAAAAATAATGAGTGCTGCTTAGATGCCTATATACGTGCAGCTAGTTGACATTAAATAATACCTGGCAAGACTCAGCCTTTGTTTTTAGAGCAAAATGCTGACTCTGTATCTGAAACTATCAAGAAACACAAACCAAAACTTAAAATCTTATTATTTAAGATCAGAGACCAAGAGACAGAAACTGGTTATTAATCTAGTTTTTATGGAAAAMGTAGCATCTCAAATATAAATTTACTGTGAAAAAATATGATCCRAAATGTCTTGGTGCAGACTTGAGCAACATCATAATAGGGGGAGACTTTAAAATTCWTATTAATAGGTAGGAGATCAGAGGTCCAGGTGGCCAGTGATGTCTCTTGGACATGGCAGACTCCTCTCTTGACTAGGCAACTCTATCTGCAACCCACTTGCCASAGTGGAAACATAATCTTTACAGTCTCCAGATGGCTTCTAATTTGGCAGTCTCCCTCCCTTTTCAAAATAATACACAGCAAAAGAGTTAATTTCATCAAATGGTTCTGTATTTAAACGTCAGTCTTCTAACAAGCAAAAATTCAAGTCTCCATCTTTCTGCCTGGAACCAGGTGAATGTTCCTTTTATTTTGTCTCATTCTTTTCCTAATGCTTTCTCTCCTCCTTTTCATGCTCCTCATCACAGCATAGGTTCATGAAAAATTAACATCCCTGTTCAGCAGGGAAGCTCTCGCCTTTTTAAAGTGTTCTGGCAAGCCCGACACCAGGATGCACATCTCCAAGCAGCCCTGACTTAGGAAGGTACAGTGTGTTACAGAGCTTCTCGGACAGCGTGAGTCTCAAGGGCAGTGGTGCTGATGATGGTGCTGCTCTTCCTTAGTTCTCTCACAGAACAAAGTATTTGGGGTGTATGAATTTGCAAAATCAAAATAATCCATTATGATGGAGAAGCTATTTTATTTTCTCGGCCTCCAGGGAAGATGAGGGATGGACCGGTTGTCCTCAAGTCCGCAGACAAAATGGCATCTGTAATTGATGACTAGAGCTGCAGCGTTTGAATGGTAAGGCCTTCAACTGACCATAACAGACTTGGAGATGTGTGTCAATTATAAAACTGCAAGGCAAAGCAAGGTGGGGAAATATAATTTTACCCAAAAAGCTGATGGACAGAGCATTTCATGAAAATTAAAATTACTGGGGTGAGGGACTCCCCCAAAATTATTTTCAAATATTTTTATTCACAGTTACCTGTGATTAGTTGGACTGAATTTCACTGAAAATTGATTAGAGATCTCAAATTTTGTCATAGTATTGATGAGTTACTCTGAGTAATTRTCTAAGAGCCCCAATAGACTTTAGTTGGTAAACTGGATCCTGGGCTAAATTAGATCCTAATTCTAGATCTTTGTTCATTCCTTGTTCTTCTCTTCTCCCAGAGCTACTTTGACCTAGATTGATCCAGATTCATARCTACTGGGCAGTATCTTATAACTTCACAAAGCCACAGGATGACTCAACAGCTTTAAAACAAACAGAGCATGTGCTAGCTGGGTGGCTGCCACTGCAGAGCCAGTGCAAGTTAATTTCCTCCCCAAATGCCCTCACTTCATTATTTCCATCAATACCAGATCTCACTGGGCACCGCAAACATCATCTCCTCCATTGGTCTTCCATCACTGCTTCCAAGGCTGAAAGCTCTTCAAATCGTAGGTTCCCAAATCAAATTAGAAGTCTAGCTAGTAAATGGCCTTTCACTGACTTTATGATCCCTCCCTCCCCAGCAGTCCTCTTTAGGCCTCATATTCTATATCTCCTGTCACCCAGCTTCAATAATAAGACTCAAATTCAACAGCCAGAGTTGTCAGGTCTGACAGACCCACTGGGTCCCTAATGCCTCTTCCAAAGTCATGGTAGCCCAATACCTTAGAATGAATTGTATAAAATACATGGACTCTGTGAGTCACCTTCACACTTAAACTTCCAACATCTATCTCTTCTCTAGATATTTTGCAAGACCAATCATCATCTCTTTAGTTTCCTCAGGTAATAAAATGAGTGAACTCAAGATGCTAATGTCCAAAGAGGACACACATCATGAAAGAGAGATGCTAGGGTCACCATCAGGAACCAGACAAGCMATCAGGAAACCATTAAAAAGATGCCTCTCTCCCCTCTGGGGTTACTCAGCTGCACAGATCCTTCTTATTCTTTTCTCCCTACCTTATTCTGCATAGAAAGAACCCACGTTGTTTCATCTGTGTGTAGGATGCAGAGTAGAAGATGCTAAAATCACCACTGCAACCCAGGATTGCACTGACACAACTATGCAGACTGGGTCTGCCATGTGTGTGATCCTCACAGCTGCATTAAAGAGGTAGAGAAGAGAAAGCCATTTTAAACATTTTTTTTTTTTTAGACAAAAGCTCCTCTGGCCTAAATTCACCCCAAATCACTCCAAGATTCAATAGAAAYGCAAAGCAAACTGCATGCTAATGGCTTCTCAAAAGTAAACACATTATAATTGAACCATCTTATTCCTTGGCACGGTCAGCAGCTGGTCTGACCACACATGGACTATTATGCCAGACTCCGGTGCCATATTTTCAGAGGGGAAAAAAATGACAAAGTGGACTACATTCGGGAAAGTGTTCCACATGACAAATGGTGGGAGAAATGAGTGCTCTATAATCTTCCTGTGAGGGAGGCAGGAGGGCTATCTTCACAAGGGGAAGTGGCTGGCAGGAGGGACGAGGATTATAGGAGATTGGAGAGGGGACATTAATCAAACAAAGAAGCCTACTCAAGTGAATGTGAGCAAAAGCTCTGTTGAAAGTCCACTGCCTCATTCTCTAAGCTCAGCAAGTTGGGATCCTCACACATATCATCTTCTTCAATGCAGGTACCTACAGCCTCTCTGGTAGGGGAAACGGGAAAAGCTTTTCTCCTCATTTGTAAATAGAAACCAAAAGCTTCAAGACTATATATAGCTTCTCAACATGATTCTTCCTATAAGCTTATTGTAAGAAAATCACCAGAAATGTTTTCGAAGAATGTTACAAATGAACATTCACCAGAATAATAATTATTCTTACAACCAAAAGGATAAACTGGGATCTGTAAGATGGCTCATCGGGTAAAGGCATGGATGGTGCAAGCCTGGTGATATGAGTTTGAACATAGAGGGAGAGAGAGAGAGAGAGAGAGAGAGAGAGAGAGAGAGAGAGAGAGAGAGAGAGAGAGAGAGAGAGAGAGATCTGACTTCATAATGCTGCCCTCTGACCTTGCATATAAGCACACACATGCGCACATACATCATGYACACAGACAATAATAGTAGTAACTTAGAAGTGGAAAACCTAAATGCCCAGTAGAAATCTATGGGAGTTTTCTGGTATAGTGTTTGTAATGTTCCAGTCACTGCAAAAATATCTTGCTCATAGCTCCTGTAAGCTCTTMCACAGTTCTGGCAGTATTTGTTCAATCTTGCAGGTAAGGAAGTTAAAGAACAAAGATCGGGCAAAGTGTAGCCAAGCTGGAATGCCAGTATGAACACCGAGGATTGCTCTCAGCTCTCAGGCAATGTTTGGCCATGCCATAACACCAGCATGAGAGCCCAGAGCCCCTGGCTCCACATCTGTAATCTCATTAAGTAGATTAAAAAGTTATAGATGGGGGCTGGAGAGACGGCTCAGCGGTCAAAAGCACTGACTGTTCTTCCGGAGGTCCTGAGTTCAAATCCCAGCAACTATATGGTGGCTCACAACCATGCATAAAGAGATCTGATGCCCTCTTCTGGTGTGTCTGAAAACAGTTACAGTGTTCTTATATAATAATAATAAATGAATGAATCTTTTTTTTAAAAGGCTATAGAATGATCACTATAGTATACTGGGAAGTATAATGGAGAATTCGAGGACAGTCTTAGCTAATCAGAGGACAGCATTCACAACCTGATGGCCTATCTCAAAAAGAGAAAAGAGAAAATATTGGTTAGTAAAATGCACTGAACTTGGTTATTAGAAACCAGGAATATGCTGTCTCTTCGCCAGTCTTTAGGCATCTTCTATTCTCCAGCTTCCCATGTTTTTCTGCAATTCACCTCCAGTCCATAGAGATTCATTCTTCCAACACAGTCAGCTATTGAGTAACCTGGAGCTGACTTGCTGTCTCTGGCCAGTTTTCACTCTTCTTTAACGGCTATCACAYGGAGGAACCATGGATATAAGATACTACCAAGCAGAACTTTATCTTTACATCCCTTAAAGGAGAAGTATTTTCAAGCAAATTTTTCAGAACTTGGTGCTAGGGAGATGTCTCCACGAGTGAGCAAGCATACTTGCTCCTCAAACATGAGAACCCAAGTTCGAATCCCCAGAACCCACATAAAAAAGGCAGTCAGACTGAACATCCCTGTGAGCCCTGCCTTGGGATGTGAAGACAGGGCATCCTTGAATCTTGCTAGCCAACCAACCCAAATGAAAAATTGAAAGTTAATCATGGGTTTTACTTTCTCTGTTTTGTTTTGATTGTTTGAGACAGGGTTTCAGTTATATCAGTTTTAACTCCCTCTGTAGACCAGGAAGACTTCAAACTCAAAGAGATCCACCTGCCTCTGCTTCCCAAGTGCTTTGATTAAAGGTCTGTGCCACCACACCTTGCAGGTATTACTTTTTCCATTCATTTTAGAATAATTGGATGGTAAGTGTGATTTCCAAGAAGAAATTTCAAAAGATCATATATCAATCACTGGTTCCTTTTTAAATTAAGCCAAAGCTTTTCTCTCTCTTTTATTCTGACTAGTTTGTGTGTAGACAGGAATAATAAATCCCTTGTATTTAAAAAATGTTGCTTTTTCTATTTTTGAAAACATTTTCTTGTAACTTTGAACTCATTTGTGAATGCAAACCAAGGTTTGAAACTCTCAGTGTTTTTCCCAAGTTTCCATTAAAAGCAAGTTCAAAAATGTAAATAACCAGATCAGGAGTTATTAGAATCTCTTTATGAAAGTACCAAGTAGATGGAATACATAGATGGAATTTACACACACAAACACACACACACACACACACACACACACACACACACACACAAAACAATGCAAAGAAGTTAGCCACAACCACAGATATATTACTCTGAGTCCTTTTTCATCTCTGATTGAGATCAAGAGTACCATGTCGACTTGGTTAACACCAGGAGCCATCAGCACACTCAGAGGGACAACAGGACATAGGGGTTTCCAGTGTTCCAATGGGGAGTATGTGTGCTTTACTCTGATTCATAGAGAACATTGGCTACTCAGATCCTGGCCACAGCTGAGTTTAATTCCTAAGTGGTGATGGTGTATACAACAGTACATTAGCTGGCAAGTCCTTAACCCTCAAATAGTAAGCTGTAGTTTGGAAGCCCTTGGCAGAAAACAAACCTGGTGGTCCTTCTGACAGTCTTTATGTAATTGTCCTTACCAAAGGCACAGGGCCCTGCTTCATAGCCTCATGGGTTTTGTGTTTGGTTTTGGTTCCGGTTTGCCACAAAGGCAGCCATTTTGACTGTGACAGTTTCACACGTATTACTGGAGTTGCTGACAGAATACTCACAATTGCTCTCCAACAGGCAAGTTTGATTTATAAAAAGCTGGTAAGAGCTGAGTGTTACCTCATCTCTTCGTGCCTTTGACTCAAGAACGCCTACCAGGATTTGTGAGTAACCTGATACCATTCTGAGGTGTGGGCAGCTTCCTAGCAGAATCTCCTGTCCTCATTGGAACCAGTCAAGCTACGGTTCTGAGTTAGTCAGTCACCTTAGATCACATCAGCTCCCCTCTGTGCTGCTTCAGATCTACACCAAAACAATTCAAATGTGGAAATGAAAACATCCCCTCATCTTCAGAAAAACACAAAACCCAGAAAGCGAACACTGAAACCCGAGCTCACACTAGCGATCTACCTGTCTGATGTCATCAGGGCTCTGGAGGTTGGGGAACCGGAAGACAATTATGTCATCAGTGCAAACCACAGAAACTACACAAGGACAGGTTGGTTCCAAAACTCCTTTGATCACATCTCTGCCATCACTGTTGACTGGTTATGGCTTTCATCCATCCTTCCACCTTTTCTCTATTCAGTCTTTAAATAATGTGTAATTTGGGGACATAGAATTTAACGATTTTATTGTCTTTTTTCCCCTCCTGTTAGCTTCATGTGATCTGTTACACTACTTTAAAAACAAAAACAAAAACAAAAATGAAAACAAAATGGAACCAGTTCCTGATAAAAATGTAACTATTAAAAAGATTTATTTTCATGCCACTTCCATTTGAATCATGACCTCTCAGAAGACATTTATTCCAATCTTTTATACTTAAGTGTTTGTGTGTGTGTGTGTGTGTGTGTGTGTGTGTGTGTGTGTGTGTGTTGTATATGTGTATGATCTATTTGTGTGGGCAAGCGTACCACAGCACTTATTTGTAGGCAAGAGGACAGTTTTGCAGAACAGGTTCTCTCCTTCCACCTTTAGTAGGTTCAGCAGGCTCACATGGCAAACCCTGTTGTCACAGAGCCACCATGGTTCAATCTTAACAAGAGAGAAGCCAGAAGAGGCAGGAGCATCACTGAGGAATGGGGAGAGGGAAATGACCAGCTCTAAGGTCTCTGTCAGCAATGGCAAAATTAACTAAAAATCTGTTTGTAGTGCTATGATGCTGTTTGATTCAATCTTCATGGAGCAGGGGGAGAAAGGTTATATGTTTGCTATTAATATTACAAATAGGAAAACAAATAACCAGTACAAACTATTATTTTGTTGATAGCTCTATGAGAGAGTAATGCATCCACYGAACACTCTTACACTTTCAATCATCACATGTTTTTGAGCACACAAATATTCCAGGTTGGGTAAATACCTTGTCTGACAGATCCTTTACATCATGGCCCTAGAATGCCTTTCCTAACGTGACTATCAATAACGTCTATTCACTCAAGACTCTTCCACCTCACCTCCACCTACCCTTGTACATCAAAATGGCTTTAGTCACCAAGTCAATGTTTAATTGTTTGTCTATTCACTTATTTCTTTATCTGTGTATATATGTGTTGTACTATTTCAGAAGCTTTTTGGTAGTATGCATAGTGCAGTTGCCTGACAATATTAACTATGAATAGATATTGATGCTCTCAAACATACTGTCTGTACCTATTGAGGCAATCTTAATGGTTTTCTCTTTTAGTTGGAGATGAAATTACAAAAACAATGTTTATCCTTAACCCAGTTTTTACATTCCAGTCTGACCCAACGTGACCACATTCGTTCACACAGCTAGGTTTGATTTACCARTATTTACCTTTGTTTGTGTCTTCTAACCAATCCAATTTTAGGGAGATGGTTTATTGGAAGATTTATCTGTGTCTCCTTGACCTTTGATGGCATTTTGCTTTCTGTTTTATATCTATCTTATTAAAGGCACATAAAATTGATTGCACCCGTGTCCATAAATGACCTCATACAATCTTCACCTAATTCCAGAACCAARATAGCACTAAGTGCATGAAATAAATTCTCTCTTATGCTTTAAGGAAGAATTTCTATAATGTATTTATTTCCTCTTTTGATCTATGCAATAATTTAGGCTTGGTTTTCTTAATGGAAAGATTCTAAGCTACCAATTTTACTTTCTGAGAATGGCTAGAGGGCGCTGCTTTTCCTTGATTTATTTTAGTTTGATGTTCTGAAGAGTTGTCTTTTGTCTGAGTTTTCTGATTATTAGCATATAATTTATCATAGGATTCTCTCCAGCTATATCTCCTTTATCTATGACCATATGCTTTTTTATTACCAATTGCCTACTTGGGTCATCTCTCATTTTAATTGAGTGTTTTCTATATTTCTAAGCTTTTTAAAGAACCAAGTTTTGGCATTGTATGTTATCCCTGGTATTTTTTTGCTCATCCCTCTTCTTCTTTTCCTTCTATTTCCTCAAGCTTACTCAGATTGCTGCTTTTCTCCCAAAACTTAAGGTAGCTTTTAAACTCAGTTAGTCTAAACACTTCTCTTTTTTTCTATATATTCAATCATATTTTTCTCAACTATTTTTTTCTTAGTTTTATCCTCAGGTTCAATTAATCAGTATTTTCATTATGATTTTGTATTGTCTCTCTGATTATAAATCTTTGAAGTTTTCCCAGTTGACTCTAAGTCTAGGGGCATATACAGAGCTATATAAACTCTTGTGATTTTTCATAAAAGTTTTTATATTTGGGTCTCAATAATAACTATTAGTTGAATTGTTAACTATTTTCAAAATTTCTCTGCCTTTGTTTATGTCTTTTTAGCCAAGCCAATATGGGGCAGATAATTGATGAAAGATTTGCTTCTCTTTGACCTTTTGTAGTGTTTGGCTTTCCATGTTTATAACTATTGTATTAGATGCATATAAATTTATAATTGCTATGATGTGCTAAGGAACTGAATCTTTTAACATTTCCTAGGTATCCTCTATATTAAGCTGTCTTATCTTTTGTTTTTTTCTATACTATTGTCCTAGTTGTCTTGGGATTTATGGGGCTTTGGGTTTGTTCGTTTGTTTTGGCTTGCTTTGTTTGTCTGGTTTATCTTTTATTTTTAATCAATGTTTCGATTATTGTTTATTGTTTATTGTTGTCTAAAGAGTAAACCGGCTGATGGGTTCTCAAGAGCAAATAGCCTGGTGTTTGATATCCAATCTCATGAAGCTCTGCCTTTAGATTGATAAATTTAGTGCCCCTTTGCTTATTGTGAATGCTGAAATAGTTAAAGAAATTTAGTCTGTTTGGACCCTAGTACCTCTGCTTCCTGATTCTGTATAAGAGCAGCATTTTCTTTTTCTTCATAGGTTTCTGGATTTAGCCTCTCTCTCTCTCTCTCTCTCTCTC
>BDUI01007146.1:18094-39158 GCA_002335545.1 Apodemus speciosus
TCTATCAGAAAGACACACAGCATGCGCTTCTGCAGTAGAGAGAGAGAGAGAGAGAGAGAGAGAGAGAGAGAGAGAGAGAGAGAGAGAGAGAGAGAGAGAGAGAGAGAGAGTAAAGATCTTGGGCCCAGCATCTGCCTTCTGTAGCTCTTACTATATAGTCAATCCTATTGACCTCCTAAGCCTTCCTCACACCTTTCTTCCCTACACCAGTTTCTAAGATTATGTTAAATTATATTACAAAATCACTGGACTTTTTCTATGCTAGACTGGAATTTTTATCTCAAAAAGATAAGCACTTAAAACATGATATTGCTATATAGTTCAGGCTGGCACTTGCAATTATTGCCTTAGCCTTTTGAGTTGGAATTAAATGTGTACACCATGACATCTGGTTAACTTTTAAACATAACCATAGTGGTTTTGCAGGCTTTCTTGCAGTGTCATTGACCTCTCTGGTTTCTTCAATCCCCTTCCCCCTCTTAAACAAGATTCCCTGAGCTCTAATGTTTGGCTGTGGGTCTCTGCACCTGTTTCCACCAGCTGCTGGGTAAAGCTTCTCAGAGGATAGTTATACTAAGTTCCTGTCTGCAAGGAAGAAGAATATCATTAACAGTGTCAGGGGGTGGGCTCTGTCTCATGGTATAGTCTCAAGCTAGGCCAATCATTGGCAAGAAAACCTATAGAACCAACTAACCTGGGCTCATACGGGCTCACAGACACTGAACCACCAACCAAAGATTATGCATGGGACAGACCTGGGCCCCCTACACATACGAAACAGACGTACAACTTAGACTTCATATGGGACCCCTGACAACTGGAGCAGGGTCTGTCTTTCACTCTGTTGCCTGCCATTGGACCCTTTCCCCCAACTGGGCTGCTTTATCTAGGCTCAGCAGGAGGGGATGTGCCTAGTCTTACTGCAACTTGACATGCCAGGGAGTGTTGATATCCATGGGAGGTCTCCCATTCTCTGAGGAGTTAGTGGGTCTGGGAGGAGGGGAGGTGAGAGGAAGAGACTGGGAGGAGAGGGTAATCAGATAGGACAGTCTTAAATGTCATCTTGTTCTCTCTCTATACATATCTACTGCCCATGCTCTCAGTGTTTAGCAAAGATCTTCCACAAATTCACCTCTATGCTTTATGTCATGTTTCTTCTAAAGCTTACCAGGCATATAACCTACCTTCTCATACCTGTGGGTTGTTAGGCAAGCTTGGCTGTTAGTAATTTTCTGCTCTAAACTTCTATTTTGGGTGGTAGCAAGTAGCTAGACTAACAGAGTTGGTGGGGCTAGCTAACTTAACGGGGGCCAGTGGTGCTTGTTCATTTGTAAGTGAACCTAAGCTGACTTGGGTACTTTTATTTTGAAAACAAACCAGCAACTCTTTCTTACCATCCTCTTTGTCCAACTTTAGCCCATTATTTTGATAATTTCCTTGATTCTCTGAGCTGTAGGAAGTACATTTCATATTGTAGACCTCAAGCCTCCAGTTCTTACAGTTTAGTCTGTCAGGAAATGCAGCACTGAGGCAGTATAGGGAAACAAAGTGCATATAGTACTGACTTGATTGCTCGTTTAGGCTTTCTTAAGAGACAGATTTAGCAAATACATATTACAAGGAAAAAAAACCAACATGGCTTTATAGTACTATTGCCCATGAAAAGTAGTAGTGCAAGGTTTTTATTTAACATCCCTGACTCTACAGTTATATCTCTAGTTTCCTAGAACAGAAATTTTACTTTTAACACCAATGTGATTGGTCATTTGTGTTACATATATATTTCAAAGTAATGATGTCAATATTACTGCTAAAATATAAGCACCAAATTCAGTTAGGATTTCTTTGCAGTTCTGTTTTACTGTTAGAAAATATTGTTCTAGGAATAAAATATCAAGATACTAAGTTTTTCAAGTCACTTGTCATAATTTCTCCCTGTTTCCAACTCTTAGGATTTTTCTTTTTCTTTTTMTTTTTTTAAAGATTTATTTATTATTATATGTGTAAGTACACTGTAGCTGTCTTCAGACACTCCAGAAGAGGCTTTAGTCCCATTACAGATGGTTGTGAGCCACCATGTGGTTGCTGGGATTTGAACTCATAACCTTCAGAAGAGCAGTCCATGCTCTTAACCACTGAGCCATCTCTCCATCCCCCCTTAGGATTTTTCTTATTCATTGGATGTTTTTGGTTTACAGTTTTGTGAAACATTTGTAGGACTCAATAAAACAACAAAGCCACATTACAGATAACTTTCATCGGTGTTCATAGCTAGTAGGAATCAAGCATTCCAGTGTGTTACAGTTAATTTAATCAGTTTTCTGTTGACTGGACATTTGGGTTTTTATTATATTGTTATTTAAAATGAGACAATGAATGCCTTTATAAGTACTTTTTTTTTTTCTGGAGTGGGGAGTAAGGGTTCACTGTAAAATCTGATAAAACTGCTAATTCAAGTGAGAAGAGATAACATAATTATGCTAGATGCTGCTTAATTTTGCTCATTAACACTGCCTTCATTTGGCATTCCTCCAGAAAAATATGAGATTAATTCCTCATGGCCTGACCAATCAAATATATTCTTAGTAAACTTTAAGAATCTTGATTGTCTGGTAGGCGGGGATAAAAATCTCTGTAATTTTAACCTCCAGATCTCATTATGAATGACTGAACATTTTTATGGTAAGAGTAACATACATTATCTTTTCTGTTCCATGTCTCCTCATATCTTTGGCTAATTTCTCATAGAATATTGAAAATAGGTAATCAATTATTCCAGGGACATAAACTGTGTTCTCTTATTTAAATGTTCTTTTTTCATTTGCTCATTTGTGTTTGTACTTAGTTTATACTTTATTTTTTGCCATAATATTCAATATGTTTATCATATATTTTAATCTTTTTCTTTCTGGCGTCCTTTTTTAAGTTTGTTTCTGATTATGGAGAATTTACCCATGATTTCTTTTTGTATTTGGTTGCTTTCAGTTTTACATATGTGTATATTGTTAACTGACATTTTTCTTACATCCACTGTGAAAATTATTCTGTGATAAATATCCAGTTTCTGTAGTATCACTTATTTGATACTTTTTCTTCATTTACTAGATTAAAATGTTGCTTGTTAACAGCCCTGAGCTTCAGTATGCAACTAGACCCATTGTGGACATTTAATTTTATGTCATTGATTTGTCTGTTAATCCATTGCCCCTATCAGATGTCTCTACTTTTAAAGGCTGTGGTGGTTAGTGTTAATTATCAACTTGACAGAATTGAGGATCACCTGGGAGATGGGCCTCTGTAGGAGATTATTTCGATTGTATTCATTGATGTGGACAATTCATCTTGAGAATGGACTTTGGAGCAGGAGACTTTGGACTTTGCAAAATGGAAAAATCGAGATGGCTTATTTTACTGTGTTTCCTAGTGAATAATGTGATCATCTGCATCAAGCGTTRCTGTCTCCACTTCCCCAGTCCTGTTGTACTATACCTAGAACTATCACCTGCTAGAAAGAAACCCTTTCTTCACTGTGTGACTAATTTCTCTTAAATCTCACGAATAGTGTTCAGATAAAATAGTGCTAATAGTAAAATTAGTGATAAGTTAACTTAGCATTTAATGAAAATGGACATCTTATTTTGGATTTTTTTCTTTTCTTTCACTGAATTTTTCTTTATTTACATTTCAAATGCTATCCCCATTCCTGGTTTCCCTCCAGAAACCCCCTATCCCATCTCCCCTTCCCCTGCKTCTATGAGGGTGCTCCCCCGCCCACCACCTACTCCTACCTCCCTTCCCTCACATTCCCCTACACTGGGGAAGGAAGCCTCACAGGACCTCTCCTCCCATTGAGGAGATAAGGATCCTTTAGCTCCTTCAGTCCTTCCCCTAACTAACTATTGCTCTGTAATACTGCTTGAGGTCAGTAATGGTGATTTCCCCAGAAGTTGTTTTATTGTTGAGAATAGTTTTTGATATCTTGCGTTTATTTTTGTTATTCCAAATGAATTTGAGAATTGCTCTTTCTAATTCTATGAAGAATTGAGTTGGAATTTTGATGGAGATTCCATTGAATCTGTAGATGGCTTTTGGCAAGATGGCCATTTTTACTATGTTAATCCTGCCAATCCATGAGCATGAGAGATCTTTCCATCTTCTGAGGTCTTCTTCAATTTCTTTCTTCAGAGACTTGAAGTTCTTGACATACAGATCTTTCACTTGCTTGGTTAAAGTCACACCAAGTTATTTTATATTATTTGTGACTATTGTGAAGGATCTCGTTTCCCTAATTTCTTTCTCAGCCTGTTTATCCCTTGAGTATAGGAAAGCTACTGATTTGTTTAATTTTATAGCCACATTGCTAAAGTTGTTTATCAGGTGGTTTAGGAGTTCTCTGGTGGAATTGTTGGGATCACTTCATCTAGATGATACTATCATATCATCTGCAAATAGTGATATTTTGACTTCTTTCTTTCCAATTTGAATCCCTTTGACCTCCTTTTCCTGTCTAATTGCCCTGGCTAGGATTTTTAGTACTATATTGAAAAGKTATGGAGAGAGGGGGCAGCCTTGTCTAGTCCCTGAYTTTAGTGGGATTGCTTCAAGTTTTTCTCCATTTAGTTTGATGGTGGCTACTGGTTTGCTGAATATTGCTTTTACTCTATTTAGGTATGGGCATTGAATTCCTGATCTTTTCAAGACTTTTACCATGAAGAGGTGCTGAATTTTGTCAAATGATTTCTCATCATATAATGAGATGATCATGCATTTTTCTTTGAGTTTGTTTATATAGTGAATTAAGTTTATCAATTTTCATATACTGAACCATCCCCGAGTCACTGGAATAAAGCCTACTTGATCATAAGGGATAATCATTTTGATTTGTTCTTGGATTTGGTTTGTGAAAATTTTGAGTATTTTTGCATCAATATTCCTAAGGGAAATTGGTCTGAAGTTCTCCTTGTTGGGTCTTTGTGTGGTTTAAGTGTAAGYGTAATTGTGGTTTCATAGAACCAATTGGGTAGTGTTTCTTCTGTTTCTATTTTGTRGAATAGCTTGAAGAGTATTGTTTAATAACAATCTTTTTTGAAGGTCTGATGGAATTCTGCACTAAACCCATATGGTTTTTATGATCCTGATTTAACTTTGAAACTGGGTATCTGTGTAGAAAATTATCCATTTCATCCAGATTTCCCAGTTTTGTTGAGTATAGGCTTTTGTAGTAGGATCTGATGATTTTTCAGATTTCCTCAGTTTCTGTTGTTATGTCTCCTTTTCATTTCTGATTTTGTTAATTTGGATTAAACAAATCCAAATTTGTGTCCACTGGTTAGTCTGGCTAAGGGTTTATCTATTTTGTTGATTTTCTCAAAGAACCAGCTCCTGGTTTTGTTGATTCTTTATATAGTTCTTTTTCTTTATATTTGGTTGATTTCAGCCCCRAGTTTGATTATTTACTGTCCCCTACTCCTCTTGAGTGCATTTGCTTCTTTTTCTTCTAGAGTTTTCAGGTGTGYTGTCAAGCTGAGAGTATACACTTTCTCAAGTTTCTTTTTGTAGGCACTCAGAGCTATGAGTTTTCCTCTTAGCACTGCTTTCGTTGTGTCCCATAAGTTTGTGTATTTTATGCCTTCATTTTATTTTTTATTTTTTTTGCCTTCATTTTAATTAAATTCCAATAGTCTTTTATTTCTTTCTTTATTGCTTCCTTGACCAAATTATCATTGAGTAGAGTTTTGTTGAGCTTCCATGTGTATGTATATGAAGAACAGCCTGAATCCATGATCTGATAGGATACATAGAATTATTTCAATCTTTTTATATCTGTGGAAGCCTGTTTTGTGACCAATTATATGGTCAGTTTGAGAGAAGGTAGCATGAGGTGTTGAGAAGAAGGAATATTCTTTTGTTTTAGGGTGAGATGTTCTATAGATATCTGTTAAATTTATTTGGTCCATAACTTCTGTGAGTTTCACTGTATCTCTGTTTAGTTTGTGTTTCCATGATCACCATTGATGAGAGTGGGATGTTGAGGTCTCCCTTATTATTGTTTGAGGTGCAATGTGTGCTTTGAGCTTTAGTAAAGTTTCTTTTATGAGTGTGGTTGCCCTTGCATTTGGGGCATAGATGTTCAGAATTGAGGGTTCTTCTTGGTAGATTTTTTTCCTTTGACTTATATAAAGTGTTTTCCTTCTCTTTTCTGATAACTTTTGGTTGAAAGTCAATTTTATTTGATAATAGAATGGCTATTCCAATGTGTTTCTTGGGACCATTTGCTTGGAAATTTTTTTCCAGGCCTTTACTCTGAGGTAGTGTCTGTCTTTTACACTGAGGTGTGTTTTCTGTATGCAGCAAAATGCTGGGTCTTGTTTACATATTCAGTATGTTAGTTAATATCTTTTTATTGGAGAATGAGTTCATTTATGTTAGATATTAAGGAAAAGTGATTGTTGCTTCCTGTTATCTTTGTTGTTAGAGGTGGAATTAAGTTTTTGTGGCTCTCTTCTTTTGGGTTTGTTGAAAGAAGATTACTTGTCTAGGCTGTAGTTTCCCTTCTTGTATTGGAGTTTGCTATCTATTATTCTTTGTAGGACTGGATTTGAGGAAAGATATTGTGTAAATTTATTTTTGTCATGGAATATCTTGTTTTCTCCAACTATGGTAATTGAGAATTTTGCTGGGTATAATAGTCTGATCTAGCTAGCATTTGTGTTCTCTTAGTGTCATCTGCCAATGATCTTCTAACTTTCATAGTTTCTGGTGAGAAATCTGGTATAATTCTGATAGGTCTGCCTTTATATGTTACTTGACCTTTTTCCTTTACTGCTTTTGATATTCTTTGTTTTGTGCATTTGGTGTTTTGACTGTTCAGTGATGGGAACAATTCTTTTCTGGTCTAGTCTATTTGGAGTTCTGTAGGCTTCTTGTATGTTCATGGGCATCTTTCTTTAGGTTACAGAAGTTTTCTTCCACAATTTTGTTGAAGATATTTACTGGCTCTTTAAGTTGAGAATCTTCACTATCTTCTATACCTATTAACTTTAGGTGTGGTCTTCCAATTGTGTCCTGTGTTTCCTGGATGTTTTGGGTAGGAGCTTTTTCCATTCTGCATTTTCTTTGACTGTTGTGTCAATGTTTTCTATGGTATCTTCTACACCTGAGATTATTTCTTCAATCTCTTGTATTCTGTTGGTGATGCTTGCATCTATGACTCCCAATCTCTCTCCTGTATTTTCTGTCTCTGGAATTGTCTCTTTTTGTGATTTCTTTATTGTTTCTATTTTCATTTTTAGATCCTTGAGGGTTTTATTCAATTCCTTTACCTGTTTTGTTGTGTTTTCCTATAATTCTTTAAGAGAATTCTGTATTTTCCCTTTGAGGGCTACTACCTGTTTACCTGTGTTGTCTTGTATTTCTTTAAGGGAGTTCTTTATGTCCTTCTTAATGTCCTCTATCATCATCATAAGGTGTGATTTTAAATCAGAGTCTTTCTCTTCTGGTATTTTGGGGTATCCAGGTCTCACTGTGGTGGGAGAACTGGGTTCTGATGATGCCAAGTAGCCTTGGTTTCTGTTGCTTCTGTTCTTACCCTTGCCTCTCTCCATCTGGCTATCTCTGGTGCTAGTTGGTCTTGTCTCTGACTGTAACAAGCTTTGCAACCCTCCTGCAATCCTCTGTGTCAGTAATCCTGGGAGACAAGTTCTCTCTGGGATGAATTTGGGAATGGAGATCTGTGGCACAGGGTCAGCTCTGGGGTCCAGACAGAATCAGGAAAGATCCTGTCCCCAGCTCTTCCTTGGTTCCTGTGTCCTGATGGCTCTGGAAGGTTCTCTCTTGGGTCAGGAATTTGAGCAGAAATGATCATCTTACCTCTGCTCACAGGTGTGTTAGCATTCCTGGGAGTCCAGCTTTCTCGCAGTGGTACTTGGGTATGGAGAACTGTGGCACAGGGTCAGCTCTGGGTGCAGATGGAAACTGGAAAGATCCTGTCCCAGGCTGTTCCTTGGTTCTTGTATCCTTAGGGCTCCTGKCAGGTCCCTTGGAGCTGAAGTGGTGGTCACAGGTGTGTCAGCATTCCTTGGAGACCAGCTTTCTCTTTGCGATTTTTGGGTATGGAGAGCTGTGGCACAGTGTCAGCTCCCAGCNCCTTGAGGGTTTTATTCAATTCCTTTACCTGTTTTGTTGTGTTTTCCTATAATTCTTTAAGAGAATTCTGTATTTTCCCTTTGAGGGCTACTACCTGTTTACCTGTGTTGTCTTGTATTTCTTTAAGGGAGTTCTTTATGTCCTTCTTAATGTCCTCTATCATCATCATAAGGTGTGATTTTAAATCAGAGTCTTTCTCTTCTGGTATTTTGGGGTATCCAGGTCTCACTGTGGTGGGAGAACTGGGTTCTGATGATGCCAAGTAGCCTTGGTTTCTGTTGCTTCTGTTCTTACCCTTGCCTCTCTCCATCTGGCTATCTCTGGTGCTAGTTGGTCTTGTCTCTGACTGTAACAAGCTTTGCAACCCTCCTGCAATCCTCTGTGTCAGTAATCCTGGGAGACAAGTTCTCTCTGGGATGAATTTGGGAATGGAGATCTGTGGCACAGGGTCAGCTCTGGGGTCCAGACAGAATCAGGAAAGATCCTGTCCCCAGCTCTTCCTTGGTTCCTGTGTCCTGATGGCTCTGGAAGGTTCTCTCTTGGGTCAGGAATTTGAGCAGAAATGATCATCTTACCTCTGCTCACAGGTGTGTTAGCATTCCTGGGAGTCCAGCTTTCTCGCAGTGGTACTTGGGTATGGAGAACTGTGGCACAGGGTCAGCTCTGGGTGCAGATGGAAACTGGAAAGATCCTGTCCCAGGCTGTTCCTTGGTTCTTGTATCCTTAGGGCTCCTGKCAGGTCCCTTGGAGCTGAAGTGGTGGTCACAGGTGTGTCAGCATTCCTTGGAGACCAGCTTTCTCTTTGCGATTTTTGGGTATGGAGAGCTGTGGCACAGTGTCAGCTCCCAGCACAGATGGAAACCAGAAGGATTCTGTCCCAGGCTCTTTTTTTTTTTTTTTTTTTTTTTTTTTAATGTGTATGTGTCTACTTATGTACAAGCCAGGAATATGTTATATTAGTCTTCTCAATGGATGTTAAACATTTACTATGAGTTTTGTTTATTGGTTTGTTTCTATTGAAAATGAAAGATTTTCCTGACTCAGTTCTTTTCATTGAGTACTGTGGGTTTGCGGTGGGTCTTGTAGCATAATGTAGCATTCTAGACTTCCCAGCTCTGTCCTCTTAATATCATTTACATTGTCGAAGTAAAAACTGCCTGCATACCCCATACTGCCTCACCATGCTATCTTAACACTCCAGCATTGCACTGTGTTCCCTCTTGTTTTTGATATTTCATTTTTCTTCTCTCTTATGTATAATTTGGTAAACATTCTTGTGCCCTTTATATTTTGTCTTCCTCAGATCACTCCATTTGAATTTCATGTTAATAGAGCACAAGGTTTTGTTCCATGTTTCTGTCCATTATCCATGGCAGGCCGGGAGACACAGAAGGGCAGGAATTCTTCTCTCTCACTTTCCTTGTCACCCAATGCTTTTTTTGTTCATATGGTGTGCACTCATTGGCCAATGAGTGAAATCATTGTCTTGCATTTCTCCAGAGTCATGATTTTGGAAGACCTTGATGTTTTCTCAATCCATGGATGTAATGTGCATGAATGCTTTGGGATTTGAATTAGAGAGGACTTTTATCATAGCCATGGGAGGTAACTTATTGGGAAATTCAAGCAACAGAAGGTGAGGTGGAAGTCAACCCTTGCTATTAGCTATTCCAAAGGCTCAAGGTTATTGTTTTTATTAAACCATTTGGCCACCCTCCAACTCAAAACTTATCCTAAACATGCTCTCAGAGCCAATGAGTAGGTTTCTAGATTTAGCAAAGATGGAAAGTCTGGAGGTTGTTGTAGCTTCAGGGGACATTTAATAGTACCAACCTGGACAATTCTATCCAGTTCAAGCACACAAGATAAGTCATCTCCTGGCTACTGATCATTTGAAATAAAGATGACCAAATGCATTTGCTTTATTAAAAAAAAAAACTGCGCAAGGTATGAAAGTGGTAACCATTTTCCAAAGCCTTTGGAAGTATCCTCAATCAGTAAGTAAAATAATTTAGTCCCACTTCAGTAATGTGCCTCTTCTGAAGTCTCAAAGGAAAAGTGTACAAAAAAATCTTCTCATGTGTGCTGAAAACTTCCACATGTATTATTTCTATACTCTTCACTTTTGGGGGGTTGGCATTGTGATTTTGTGAATAGAAACTTAATTTCACAAAGACCTAATGTCTTTCTATTTTTGTTTCAATACTAATTAACTTAATCCAGAGAGGTCTGGCCTCTTCCATCTTCCCATGCTACTGTTAGAAGATGTGAAAGAACTTTGGTTGGGAATTTGTAATGTGGAAATAAAAATATCACATGTCAAACTACCAGCTAAGTTATTATTAATCACAATCCATATTAAGTCAGTTGCCAGTATTGTAAGGAGGAGTGAATCCCTAAAGTAAGACAATCCCTTTATGGGTATCTAAATGCACAGAACTTGCTGACATTAATACTGCAGCTATCCAAAGAGTAGAAAATCATGGTCATGACTGCAGTGGGACAGAGATATGCCTGCAGGCTTCTGTACAGGATGCTTAGTGAGGAATATGGAGATATGAAATAGAGTTGTTTAAATTCTAGGGGCCACATGATGGCGYGGCTCCTTCCTGTCTTCTCTGGGCCCAGAAGAACTTGAACAGAACTCATATTTCCTGACATTAGATGTGAATACCAAATTCCTGCAGAGGGTTAGGGAAGCTGATAGTTAATAAGACTGTGCCAGCACAGATTCAAATTATAGTTTCCTTAGGGGCATTGTGCCCAGTTAAATAAGTGCTCTGTAGAGCTTACTGTTATTTTCTTGGAAAGAGAAAAATATGTACACGTTGGTCACTGTAGGCAGACAGCATAGCAAAGTGTGGGTTTCTCAGCCTGCGTCTGAGCTGGGAAGAATATATCCAAGTCTGTTCTCCCTCCAGAAAAATAGCTGGAACTTTGAGGAATTCACCTAGTTTTCTCACTGAAAATAGACTTGATTCTAGTATAGACTTTGCTCTTTGACTATCAGCCTAGACAGAAAGTCATTATGCAGCCATGATGGAACATTCATTTCCCCAGACCTTTTAATAGAACCCCTACTGGGGGAAAGGTTACTTCTGTCAAAGCAGGTGATGAGCATCAGGAAAGGGCCTAGTTACTTTTGCTGGTCTTGCCACACATGCTTGTTAATGCTTTTCATAGCAAGAATTACTCTTTTGATTTTTTGTACTCTTTCCCCAGCAGCTGACTTACTTATGGTGTAGGGACCCAAGTTTTAGAGGCTCAGAACTCCTCCTTCTTCTTAGGGTTTTTTAAAACCTCTGCATTGCTGAGTCTTTTTGGTATATAAGACTGATCACCAGCTAAAAAAAGAACTATTAGACATCTTCAGGGAAATGAGGAAGAGAAAGTACATGCCAATCACCACAGTGATGGGTGCATGGAGTCTCCCCTCTATGCAGAATTGTTTCCTCATTTATAATTCACATTGAACTGTTTTAGGATATTGTTTAGGGAAGCTTTACTAGCAAAGTAACTGCAGAAGATAATTATGGCAGGTATTACTTTTCAGAGAGCTTAGTTTCATATATGATGCTACAGCAAACATTTGAAAGGCATGATACTGTTTAGAGCATATACCAGGGAAGCTAAGTTACTTTCTCATAATTACATATCCAGAAAGTTAGGTTTCATACATGGGATTATACATCTTATACATCTCATGATCATCTTTGTATGCCAATGTTAAAACACACAGTCTGGGGAGTTTGTTAATTTCCTCAGTGTTATGCCATCTAAGCCAAGTGTCTTCATATTAAAACACAAATGAACACTCAAATGGACAAGAACCAAGATTATTAGGATGCCCGTGGATACTGCAGTGCTCATTTAAAATTACTCTTATTATCCAGCTGTAAATGGTGGCATGTTTGAACATTTCCCCATGCTGGGGATGTGATTTTTGCAGACGATGCTTTGCAGTGAAACTGTACTCAATGCAACTAAACGGCAATTGCCATTATTCCTGCTCTGTGCCGTCATATTTAATAGGGCTTCACAAGAATTGTCATAATGGTATGAAATGGGGTTTTGGTTTTTAGTTTAATTTCAAGAAGAAAGCATGTGCTTATAAAGACCCACCAAAGAGTATCTGATAACATTCATTCTCCTCTCTGGGGATCAGAATCTGACGATTTTTAAAGGTACAGTGCAGCTCCAGGAAAACCCAGTCTCAGGACAGAAAGCTCAGATTGGAGACAAGAGAGCTACAATTTCCTGAGTGGAGATGATCTGCAGTCTCAGCAGAATGCTAAGCAGGGGATCTCATGTTCTCTGAGCTAAGCAACAAATTGACTGAAGATAAAACAAGCTTAAAGAATAAATGAGTTGCTTTGATGAGGTCCCTGTTTAATGTGTAACTCAGGTGTGAGCATGGGTGGTAATTTCAACATTTGTGTTGATTTTATATCCTGTGACTATAATCCACCATCTCACTAAGGGTAGTTATTAAAGTCTTTCTTGAAGCCCTCTATCAGCACCATGAGATACGATTTTAAATCCAATTCTTGCTTTTCTGGTGTATTGGGGTATCTGGGACTTGCTGTGGTGGAGAACTGAGTTCTGATGTTGCCATGTGGCGTTGGTTTCTATTGGTAGGGTTCTTGTGCTTGCCTTTCACCATCTGGCTATCTCTGGTGCTAGTTGGTATTTTTGTCTCTGGCTGGAGTTTGTTCCTCCTGTGGGCCTGTAAGCCTGGGCCCTTACTCCTCTGAGCTCAAAAGTGAAAGCACTGCTGGGAGATCTCTCTCTCTCTCTCTCTCTCTCTCTCTCTCTCTCTCTCTCNTCTCTCTCTCTCTCTCTCTCTCTCTCTCTCTCCTGGTGGGCAATGCACAGAAGGCTGTGCAGTTTCCTAACTCCCTGGTGCAAATGGAGGCAGGAAGACTTCTGTCCCAGTTGCTCCACTGATCTTATGTCCTGTGTGCTCCTAGCTGGTCCCTTCCAGAGAGAAGGTGGAGATCTCACCTCTACGCTCAGAAGTGGAAGCACTGCTCTTCTTTCTTTAATAGTAATGCAAAAATCTGCTTTAAATTCTACAACTACTATTTTTATCTGTAATGGAAGATAAGGCGCTGGGTGCTTCTAGAATTTTTCTGATTGCAGCCATCTACTGTTAAAAGACTGAATTGTTGGTCTCTTGAGATAGAACAACACTAAGACTTGTTATGTGTGCTAGTTTAATATGCATGTCATAAGAACTGCCAAAAATCAATCTTCAATTTGCAAATACCTTGGAACTGAGACACTGGTTTGTGAAAAATCTGTTTTAGTTTTGGCAGCTCTATCTTATATAATAATGGTAAATCAATACCAGCTGTTGGTGTATTATTTATCTATTTCTTTAACAATACTGGTGTATAAAATTGGTTGTCAGGGGACTTGAGGTTTAATTCCAGACTGCCTTGAGTTTACTTTGGTAAAATTTTTAGCCTCTCTGTATCTTGGTRTTTTTGTTTATAAAATGAGAGGGAAGGATTGGGTTAGTCTGGAGCATTTTGGAGATTCCTCTTTCCCTCTTGATTTATAATATTATACAATATTATATACAATAGGCTAGCACTGTCACTGGTAGGCACTGAATGTCACGAGACTGGTTAAGGTTAGAAATAAGAATGGATATGAATAGTAGTTCAAGGAAAACTGAGAAAATTTAATTATCAATAAAGAAAGTGTTACTAAAGACTCCTGGCATATCTAACATGGGTACACAAAGGCTTGGGATGATTAAATGAAGTTGGGTTATATGTGACTAAGAGGATTGTGGTGGGAGGGAAGAGGGGAAGATTATCAGAAGGAGCAGTATGGAGAAAATTCACATTTGATGGACAATGCTCAGACAAATGTTATATGAGCCTAAGTTTGGATAACAGGGTGCAAAGAGGCAAGAAATCCAGGATTCTGAAACAGGAGGACGGTCCAGAGAAACATGTAACAGAAGCACAAGAAATGCTTTAGCCAGGGATCTGTGGGTTTGATAGAAACCCAACTCTATGATAGAGATGTTTTCTTTGCTGGTGGAAAAATATTAGCTCAAGATCTGTCAGCTTTAGGTGGCATCATGTCTAAAAACCAGCATGTGTTACTATGCATGGAAAGATGGAGGGAGGAGTGATTTGAACTACCAGGAGCCTAGTCTCTATTCATGTGTTATAACAAAATTTCTAGTAGTCAAAGAGAGGATCTGAAATATGATGAAGACCTCCTTAGAAGAGATTTTTTTAAATAAGTGAAAGACTCTGTTTTAACTAGAATGAGAAAGATGTTTCCTTGGTTACAGATCTGTATGTGTGGCAGAATTATAGCAAAAACATTTAAGAAAAATTACTTAGGAGGTATCAGTATTTCCCGACAAATATTCCATTGCATAGAAATGGATTGGCACCTGCTACACTCCAATGTTTGAATCGAGTCCTTGGGGGATGTGAAAACTATGCTTGCCATTCTCATCTCCAGTAAGTACATGCTGGAGCGAATAGACATAAAGTGTATAATCAGAAGTGTAATGGAGAAAAGCAAGCATCACAGATCCCTGCAGAATGCTGAGACTCTCTTACATCCCAGGATCCAGACCTAGACAAAGGTGCTTGGTAGAATGCATCTAGGGCTATGGCTTACTCTTTCCTAGTACCTAAAGGCTAGATTTAAGTCTATACAACTTGAGGTAGATTTCAGTGAGCATTTGGCATCAATGTCTCTGAATTACAGTTACACTCTTAGCTACACAGTGATTCTGTCCACATGGAGCAGAGGCGGCTCATACCGGAGATCTTGTTTCCGAAAAAGAAAGAGAAGCTGACTTTATTGTCACAAGTTTAGTCTTTCCAGTCTTACTCTTAGATGGAGCAAATGAGACAGTGGGAGACAGAGAAGGAGAGGGAGACAGAGACAGAGAGAAGGACACACAGACAGAGACAGAGAGAAGGACACACAGACAGAGACAGAGAGAAGCTTCTTGTTATGGAAGGATTCATCAGAACGTAGAGGAAATTTTTCTATTTTTTTCTTTTAAAAATCTTTTTATTAATTCTTTATGATTTTCACATCAGTCATCCAAATCCATAGCTCTCCCTGCCCCTTCATATCCACCTTCTGTCCTTGCAACCTTCCCGTGCCAAACAAAACAAAACAAAACAAAACAAAAAACTAAAAACAAAACAAAACAAAAGACAGCAACAAATAAAACCATCTTGCCCTGGAAGCCATAGTGTGTCACAATGTGTCCCACAGTATTCCCTTTTTTCCCCAGATAACTTTACTTACAAATATACATTGCAATGTGTCAATGGTCTGGTTAGAGGCCTCTGGGTTCTATTATACTATTTATACTGGATCTTTGCTGGGACTCCTCTTGGATATCCTATTGCTGCCCTGTGTCATGGAGACCTTGTAGCTTTAAATCTACAGGACTGGCCCTGTGATTCAGCAGTTCATAGATGGGATAGATGTTGTTGTGGGCTAACTCAAAGCCCTAGATCTGGCCCTGGGTGGAAGCTGAGTTGTTTAGTCCTCCAGCTCTCCTGATTTGCCCTGCGGTGTGGGCCCACTTTCCCAAGCACTGGAAGAAAAATTTCAATGGGTAAAATATAATCATACAAGAAATGAAATAAGACCTGCAGAACATCAAAGAAGCATCTAGACCTCCTGGGGAAAGGAAGTATGAACTRGGTCAGAGAAACAATCGGGCATAGCCTTGGCAGGGAGCTTCTGAGCTATCAGGCACAGTCATGGCAGGGAGCTGACTTTCCAGCAAGAACAACCTCATACTGATTTGGATTACAGCCTGCTTGTCAGAATGTGAACACCGAAAGGTTATGGACACCACAAGAAGATGAGAATAGAAATAGATTTGAGGTAGGAAGCGTTGAGGAAATGCTTTTGAAGGGAGGAAAAGGAAAMCCTTAGAAAAGAAAGCYTGTGAACTCAAAGGTAAGCTCCAACTTCTCARGATCCTGGCTACRTTAGTGAGTCGTTARCCYCTTTAGGGCTGCCTCAATGTTTTGAGCTGCAAAACAAGAGAGTTTGGGCTGTTAGGCTTTGGTAGTCGTTGATGTCATGGTTATATTGATGGGAGTAGCTATTATATGAAACCAGAAAGGCAAACACTGGGGCAGATGTACAGTCTTGCTTCTAAGCATCTGGAATGTAGAATGCAGAATATAGAAGCCATACGTAGTTAGCAGATATCTCTGGGGATGAGAGCACAATGGCCAGACTGAGCATTGAGAAGGAAGAAACTGAATTAACATTCTCTTGGTTTTAATGCCCAGATCAAGAGAAAAAGCACCCAGGCCTTATCACAGACTGTCTCAGAATGTCCAGCAGAGAGCTCAGGGGGAAACTAGAAGAAGTCCCAGTTGGACTCATTCCCATACAAACTTGTCTTGAGAATAAGACTGACTTTTCACTACTGCCCTTACAGCTGGGTAGCCCTGCAAACATGTGGAACATTTTCTCTACTCTTCCAAATCCAGAAACTCGCTCAAGTTTTTGGATAAGGCATATACAAAGTAATGCCTGCCCTTGAGCACCCTAAATTTCTCCAAAGGACCAGCCTTTATTACTGTTAGCTGGTGAGATTTGTTACATACTTTAAAGAAGCTGTCATTTATCTAAAATTAAAAAACGAAAAAATGTATGAAATTACCTGAAGAAAAGGAAATTGAACCCACAAAATAGCTAGTTTCAAATAAGACAGGCTTGATGGACCTTCAGTACGAATGGATGCCTAATTTAGACCAACCACAAACAAATAATAATAGTTTATTAACATGTAGCACTGTGGTAGCTCTGCACTCACTTTATGATCTACCCATTCAATCACTGAACTAGTCACTGAGTCCTGTGTTYGGCGCTGAGGATATAATGGTGATCAGAACTGCTGGTATTTCTGTCTCCAGGAGTGGGTTTGTATGGGTTAGGGTAGACAGATGTGAGAGAATCTTACAGATATGTGTTTGTTAACACTGTTCAGAGCTGTGAGCTGCTTCAGCAGTTTCCAATCAAACCAACAACCGAATCTTCAAGGTAGGGGAAGGCAGATCCCCCTAACTCTGCTTTCCAACCCCATTGTGTGTAGGTCAAAATTCAAAAAGCAACTCTATGCAACGTTTCACCTACCTCTCTGTGTTTCACCTGAACACCAAKCTTGTCTGCAGGTCCAGTGCCACTCTTAATTTTGTATTAGTCAATGCGCAATCAATTTGACAAGCTTTAGCAAGTACACCTCACCCATGACTGCCCCAGTTCATTCTCCATTGTTCCTGTAATAGCTGGGTGAGCTGAGTTCATAGTCTGCCTCTGTGCTGACCTCGCTCTGCCTGTAGGCTCATATCTACTTTATTAAAAAGCTGTCTCCTGAGAGACTCTGCCAGAGCCTGACAAATTCAGAGGTGGATGCTTGCAGCCAACCTTTGGACTGAGCACAGGGTCCCCAATGGAGGAGTTAGAGAAAGGACTGAAGGAGCTGAAGGGGTTTTCAATCCCAAAGGAAGAACAACAATATCAACCAACCAGATCCTCCAGAGCTCCCAGTCACTAAACCACCAACCAAAGAGTACACATGAAGGGACCCATGGCTCCAGCTGCATATATAGCAGAGTATGGCCTTGTGGGACATCAATGGGAGGAGAGATCCTTGGTCCTGTGAAGCCTCAATGCTCCAGTGCAGGGGAACGCCAGGGCAGGAAGGTGGGAGTGGGTGGGGGGAATCACCCTCATAGAAGCAGGGTTGGTATGGGGATAGGGGGTTTCTGGAGGGGGAACTGGGAAAGGGGATAGCATTTGAAATGTAAATAAATAAAATATCCAATAAAAAAAGAATCAGAAAAGCTGCATCAAGTTATTTTAGAGTAAATTACTAATAATTACAACCTCAGCCTGGATTATACAGCTCAGAGTCCTGCTCCTTATCATCCTTGTCACCTCGGAGACGTCACCTAGGACCTTTGTAGATGTCCTTCTATGCTCCTGGGTCCCAGCACACCTTAAACTGTCATTTTAGTCCTGGTTTATGACAAATTGCCATTCTGAGGACCCTGTGGTAAACTGAATTTGACCTTATAATATGTGTCCAATAGATCTTCAGAGAGAGAGAGAGAGAGAGAGAGAGAGAAAAATAAATTCAGATGACCAAGAACTGACAGGAGGAAACAAAGATCATCACATTCTTGAGATACCTATTAAGTAGCCAGGAATTATGCTGATCTGAGGAGAAGGGTCTTCAGTGTCTCATCTCTGGCAAATGAGGTACAGTAGCAATCCCTAAGAGTTTGGAACGGACACTCTTAGATATGGTCAAACACAACCTGGCTGGCACAGGGAAGATTTCTCTTCCTGTGGGGTAGCAACTTGAGTCCTGTGCTCAGCAACTAGTTCTGACATGAGCTTCATTCTCAAAAGGTAGACCTGAGCTGAGAAAGTGTGGCCACAAGGAACTTGATCAGCATACATGGGCAACCTTCTGTGAAGACAGATTTTAATTATTCTAGGGAAGTAGGGGAACACAGAGAAATTGAAGCTTCAATGTGTGCTAGAAGGCAGAGTAGGGCCGGGGGATGGAATGGCATTCAGAGACTGATTAGAAGGTAAACTCAGCTAACTTCAATTCTTCTTTTTTTTTTCTCTCAGAAATCTTTGTTTTGGGAGCCTCAGGCAGATCAGCAACATGGGATATATGATTCCAGATTTCTAAATTAGAGAGTAACCAAATGAACACAGTTCTAGAAGACAACAGCCCTTATAGAAAAAGCTAAAAAATTTCACCAAGCAAAAAATGTTTGCTTTATACCATCCCTCTCTCTTTGACTAGCATCGGCAATACCACACCATTATATGCTGACTGGCCTGCGGCCATCTGCTCTGCTCTTTCTGCAGCTTCTTAGACACTCCCTCTGCATCACTGCCTGCGAGGAGCCTTTCCTAGAGAATAAGCTGGCTGAATGCTGCATTGCACCAATTCTACTCAATCAGTTCAGAGAGCTGGCAATCCCTTACTGTTTACATGATCATCTGTGCAAGGCTGTTTGGAAGCCAGGAAAATGTGCACAGGTGCAATGGGACCCCAGGGACCCTTCTTGTACCAACGGGGAAGTGAGCTATATGTTCTAGCTGGCTAGGGTTCATAAACTATTTAGGGTGYCAGGGAAGATAATCATTAATTGTGTACAATCCCAAAGTGAAAATGTCAGCACAGAGGTGAAGTATTCATCCTCTGTGTTTGGTTAYGCACTGAATCAAGGAGAGAGTGTATATTCTGGCTTGTGCCAAAGAAGCATGAGATTTTAGGGAATGGTTAGCAACAGTGTCACTCCAACAGCTAGTCAGAGTGGACTCAGAACCTTCATGTGGGATAAATTGGTACAATCTGGTCAGTGTTAATTTGATACCTGCTTGGTACAGGATATTATTTTGGACAATGCTGAGAGAAGTCAGGGAAATGAAAATTAGTTTTCAAAGATATATATTTAATGAAAAAATAGAGTAGGCTCTAATGAAAGGTGATCGCTGAGAATTTAGTATGGGTGTGTGAACAGTCAAGGGAAATAGTTTGGAGAAGTGAGCTCCTAGGGAAGGTAGGCATGCAGTAGAACTGTAGGGACAGTAGAGGCTGGGGCTATCTTCCATGGACGTGACCTGAAGACCCAGGGTAGAAGAAAGAGACTTGTCTTGAATAAATTAATCAAGGGGAGGAGAATCTTTACTTCTCAGCCCCAGCGATTCAGGAACATTACAAAAATAATGCAGTTTTAACCAAATCCCACTGGAGTTCCTGAACATTTAATTGACTATTCAGGGCAATTATGTTCAGTATAAGGAACACTTACTGAGTGCACACTCTGTGCAGAATTATGGAGCRTACAGGCATGAAGGGTTCTGTCCCAGTTCTTGAAGACTCTGAAGAGCACTTTGCCCCATCATAGGAGTAAGGACAGACAATGGGATAGGAACTTCTTGCTAGGAAAGTAAAGATTTAGAGGTAACAGATTGAATTCAGATATGGCTTTTACCCTCTTTGGTAGTCTCAACTTTGAGCTAATCATTTAATTTCAGGGAAATTTAGTTTGTTTGCATGGAAGATGGCATTAAGTATGCATTTTCCTACCTGGATAGGAGAATCCGAGAATCAAATGGGATCCTGTGCCTGAAGCTTGGGTGAGCTGTAAGCCAATTAGGGGCATGCATTAGGAGTATGTATATGAGTCATAGTGGAAGAAATGCAGACCCAGCATTTTAGCCATACCCATAACTTAGGATTCATGTCTGGCCATCACTGAAAATTGATGCCACAGCTTGTATCTAGGGAACATTTTGAAAGATGACTTTCGATGAAACCTGTATCTCTTCGGGGTTCTGCTCTATCTTCTTAGTGATATGTTGCCCCTGTGTCAAGTTCTATGCAATATTGAAGAAAATGTGTAAAATAGTATGGTAGGTTGCTTAGAGAGGAGGGGAGAAAGGGAGGAACTAGTGTTCTATTACTAAATGGAGTAATTGAGACCGAGCCCAAGTTTGGGAGCCAAAGATTCTACTCTTTTCCTGCTTTAAACTTTTTACTAGCTCCATGCCTAACCTTTGGGAGACTAGTTTTAGATGATTTTCTTTTGCCATCTTRGAAATTAATAACTGTAAACTTGAAGAGAAGCAGGAMTGAAAGCTATGTAGAGAAAAATGTCTATGAACATCTACCTGGRAAAGCCAAGGTTATTTGAATTTTAGTCCAAGGTCATCTTGTTTCTTGAGGCAATTTCWGAAATCCACTGAATTCTGTGAAGTCCTCCATGAATGTGATTATGACTTAGATTGCTTGTATCTCAGAGGAGCCATGCTCCTATGTCTTTGAGACACCTGAATTGCTCAGGTTATATACATTAAGGGTATATAT
>BDUI01007147.1:14891-26042 GCA_002335545.1 Apodemus speciosus
GATGCTGAAAATATCCCAGGGCCAAAAAAAACCAACCAAACAAACAACAAAACCTAATGGGACAATAACCTGATAACTACACAGTAGTTTGAGATATAAAGACACAGAAAAGCAATTAAATTACAAGTGGTAAACTAATATAATGTAAAAAATAAAAAATAATAAAAAATAAAAAAATAATTTATCATTCATAAATTAAAGTCTGCCAGCATATAAAAATGACATCAGAACCAGCTATGGCATTAGACAATAAAATCACGTGTTCCATATTTTCTCCTGTTCATGCCTTCTTGAGCTCCACCCTGGAGAGTGGAATGAAGATCAACTCTGTTTGGCTACTGCTGCATCATCCATGTAAATAACTGGCGAGAGAAATCAATAATCTCTCTCCCACTGTGTGTACAAGTGAATGCAGAGGTTGCCAAAGTAGAGACCAAATATTTGTGTAATATGTACAAATGAAATTTAGCAACAATTCAATAGCTATATTGAATTAATTGATTCAAGGGACGAAGGAAGCCAGTTGTTAGTTGACATAAGTGGGTGTGTGACATGGAACATAAGGCATCTTGTCACATCACCTTGACATAGATGTGACATTGTGACCACAGACAATCACAGGAATACAGAATCCTAATGTGACTTTAAATATATGTTAGTCATATGAARTGATGAATATAAGATCCTATTTTGTGAACTCTATAATTATACGTAATAATTAAGAAATAAAAATACAATGTATACAGCTGTACCAACTGACAAAAGTTTATGTACCACATTTAGGGTATGTATGAAAATACCCAGACTGTACAAAAAAACAATGGGAGGAGCTACAGTCTAAGCACTCTCTAGGGAGCAGAATTATAGTAGCTGAGGTAGATGACTATTACTTATCAGTGTTGTCAGCATTATTTGGATTATAACCAAGATGCTGAAGATACTTTAAAACGAYGTTTGCACTTTAAGAATTTTGAACATAACTTTAAAAAATAATAACATAGAAATTAATTAAGCCAGAGTATAAAAGCCTTTACTTTAAGCACAGTATCTTTTCAGGACAACAGAAAAATAATTTTCTTCATTCATGATTAATGTGGGAGGGTCTACATCACTGTGAGTGGTGGWACCTCCCTTGAGCTGGTGGTCCTGGGTTCTACAAAAAAAGAAAGATTGATTCCATTGGTCTTCCTGTGGAATTCCTATACCCTTAGGGACTGCTGTCCTTCCTCCTATTCTTCAATAAGAGTTCCGAAGCCCCATCCTCTGTCTGAGTCAATTGGTGGGTGGAGCCTCTCTGAGAACAGCAAGCATAACAGAGTATCATTAGTAGTGTAAGGGATTGGTGCATGAACATGGGAAGGATCAAGTAACCAGGATCCTTGGGGCTCTCAGAGACTGACCCACCAACCAAGGAACATACACAGGCTGGACCTAGGCTTCCCCACACATATGTAGCAGCAGATGTGCAACTTGGTCTTCATGTGGGTCCCGAACAACCAGAATGGGGGCTGTCCCCAAAGGTGCTTCCTACGTGTGAGAAATGTTCTTGTAGCTGGGCTGCCTTGTCTGTAAGTGGTGGGAAAGGAAGCGCCTAGCCATATAGAGACTTGAAGTGCCATGGTGGGGATACCCAGGAGGCGCCCGCCCGCTCAGAGGAGAAGGGGGGAGGGATAGGGGAAGGACTGTGGGAAGCGGTGACTGGGAGCAGGGCAGTGAGTGGGATGTAAACTGTATAAGTAAAAAGATAAATAAAGTTAAAATAATATTTTAGAAGATCGAATGAGCCATGGAAAACAAATCAAGAAGTAGCCTTCCTCCCTAGTCTCTGCATCAGTTCCTGCTTTGAGATTACTGCTTTGAATTCCTGCACTGGCTTGCAGGACTGTATGCTGGGGGGGGTGGGGGGAGGAAAAGAACAAAACAACAATGTAAAATGATTTTCTCCTCTTGTCACTTCTGCTCAGAATGTTTAATCACAACAATAGAAACCATAACTGAGTCGCTCCTAACACTGAGAGCTCAAGAGGTCTTTTGGAAGCAACCACTGCTAGAAGCCAACTCTGGATCCTCTACCGATCATCCATCAGATCAGTTCCAGTTTTCTCTGATGGAGGCACAGTCTCTGTACTTTGTTATATTCTATCAGGCATAGAGTCATGGATCAGAGCAGAAAAGATAAGACTACACAGAGAACACAGGGGCCAGTTGAGTGAAGTGTGGCTTTTGTAAGAGCTGCTTATACTGGGAATAAACTCCCAACACTCCTTCCCATATTGATTGCCTGGCTGATAATATTTAAAGCACATTTCTTTTAAAATTGGCAGCTGCGCTCAGTGTGTATTTCAGTGGTGGAGCACACCTTTGCCATGTGTCCATCCCTAGATTTAGTCCTAATGCTAACTAATAAAAATGTCCTTGGTCCTGTGGAGGTTTGATGCTCCAGTGTAGGGGATGCTGGAGCAGTGGAATGGGAGAGGGTAGGTGGGTGGGGGASCACCTTCATGGAGGCATAGGGGAGGGGGATGTGGAATGGGGTTTGTAGAGGGGTAACTGGCAAGTGGAATATCATTTGAGTTGTAAACTAATTGAATAATTAATAAAAACCCAACATATTCAATCAAGAGGCTTCTTGAGTTTCTTGTTTGGACCTGGTTGTTGTTGTTGTTGTTGTTGTTGTTGTTGTTGTTTTCTTCTATGGACCAGCAGCATTCCGATAGCCTGATAGGCAGTGGTGTATTGGAATGGCTTCACATTAGTTGATCAGAGGTGAGTGTGCACAATGCTTTCCAAACCTGTGATCAAGTGACATGAGTTCATAACTTGAAATTTTTCTGTGGAGGATGTACTGGCTGGTTTTGTATGTCAAMTTGACACAAGCTGGAGTTATCACAGAGAAAGGTGCTTCAGGTGAGGAAATGCCTCCATGAGATCCAGCTATAAAACATTTTCTCAATTAGTGATCAAGGGGGGAGGGCCCCTTGTGGGTGGTGCCATCCCTAGGCTGGTAGTCTTGGGTTCTATAAGAAAGCAAGCTGAGCAAGCAAGGGGAAGCAAGCCAGTAAGAAACATCTCTCAGTGGCCTCTGCATCAGCTCCTGCTTCTTGACCTGCTTGAGTTCCAGTCCTTCTTTTAGTGATTAACAGCACCGTAGAAATATAAGCTAAATAAACCCTTTCCATGCTTCTTGGTCATGATGTTTGTGCAGGAATAGAAACCCTAACTAAGACAGAGGAAATATTTACATTATAAAGTATGAMAAATGACACATAGTAGAGAGCTTTGATTTTTTAATATTACTGGTCAGCCGCATTGAATATATGAACCTTAAAGTTTGAGAATCACTGGACAAAGTCATTTTTCTCAGACATGTTAGAATTCCATGGCCTTCTAATGAGACTGAAGTCCTTGTGTAATACAGTTGCAGAGACTCTTAATTGGAGCTTCTTGGGGAAATCCTTTCTCTGTTAAAACATGCATCTTAAATAAGCTTTCCGCATGCTTTCTATGTATCTAGATGATTGATGACAGAGTCCATAAAACAGCTGCTCCTGGGGTGTCCCTTAATTCCCAAATTACAATAGAAAAATCTGTGAGTCATGAAAAATGATTCCCAGACTATGAGATGTTATCACAGCACATGTAAGATTAGCATGGCAGAATTTCATAACCATGGTGGGTCACTGCTGACCTTTGGTACCTGTGTTCTCCCCATTTAAGAGCAAAGGTATGTGTGCAACTGTCTGTTACTTAACTCAGCCATGCACACTGGTATGAACCTGTAGATAACCTGTCATAGTGTCACAGATCTACAGATAATGTCTTAGTTAGGGTTTTACTGCTGTGAACAGACACCATGACCAATGCAAGTTTTATAAAAGACAACATTTAATTGGGGCTGGCTTACAGGCTCAGAGGTTCAGTCCATTGTCATCAAGGCAGAAGCATGGCAGCATCCAGGCAGGCATGGTGACAAGCATATACAAACCATCACAGATAGAGAGGAAGCAAACTTGAAGAACTTGAGCTTGAGAAACTCCACCTCAGGATAATTATCCATAACCTTGATCCAATGTTTTTTTCACATCAAGCTGGTGCAGTGATTGGGTGAGTTTTTTAGGAAATATGGGGAGGCGTTGCCCTTGGGGAAGAGGTGATTTGCAATGGGAGCCCACTGGGCACTATTTTAAGGCTGTCTATATATTTTTTAGTTTACCTAAAGGCTTATGTTTCAGGATCCTCTATGCTCTTTCAGTGTGGAGAATGTGGTGAGTCAAATATAGTGTGAAATTTCTCAGTTTGTTGGAGATGTAGCTTGGCATTTTCTAAGGTTGTGAAATATTTAAAGCCTGTCCTTTTGAGGTTTTGGGAAAGTCCCCCCACTTTGCTCATGAACTTCCTGTGTGAAGTTCACCTTTGGAAGCCTATTGGACAAGTATGGTGGGGTTGTTTGTTTCTTCTTTGGTGTAAATTCAAGACATCAAGAGAGGTCTTTTTGTTCTGTTCATCCTTGGTTCTTTAGTTTCCTCTATGTGAATAAGGAGTTCTGAGTTCCCCATTCATCCCACAGAATGATCATTCCCAGTGATAGGTACCCACTCAGGATGTAGGTTCTGTTGTCTCAGGCTTAGTTCAAACTTCCAATTTAAACTTCTTGTAACTTTAACAGTGTGGTCAGTAGAGTTGAAAAATGCTATCCTCCAAGCATTAGAGCTGTTGCCTTTGTCATTAGGGCAGCTGTGATCACTCAAAAGGTCCTCAAGGCTGGGCCATTGCCATTCCATCATAGAAGAAGAAAGTATGGAGAGTCATTTGACCCTCCCACCTGCATGTGATTCTTCCCAGCTTGATCATGGTCTCATGATCTTAGGAGGTGATGGAGTTTATAAAGGGTTTATAAAGTGATGAAGGTTAACAGAAGAGAGGATTCCATCTATACTGCTATATGGAAGTTGTTATTAATGTTGAGGTGATGCTTCTCAGTGATGCACCAACTTTGGGGTCACCCACACTCTCTGAGTAATCCCTCACCATGCTCTGTAAGCGATCCTTCACTCATGTTCTGTAAGTTAACCTAATAAATGTCTTGCCATGCCTACTTGGACCTTGGTGGAGTTCTTTGGTCATAGCTCCAAACTGATGCAAGAAACACTGGATTTTCTGTTTGTTCATTTTTCTTTTTTTCTTTCTTTTTTTCTTTCTTTCATTAATTAATTAATTAATTAATTAATTAATTTTGGTTTTTCAAGACAGGGTTTCTCTGTGTAGCCCTGGCTGTCCTGGGACTCACTCTGTAGACCAAGCTATCCCGGAACTCAAAAATCTGCCTGCCTCTGCCTCTTTAAAACAACATAAAGCAAATAATGTTTAATGTTTTTGTATTATTTTTTCTTCCTAGGTATATATTCTTATCTAAGTTTGCCAATGATCTTAAATATCCAAGTGAGTTTCCTCCAAACTGGGAAATTAATATTGAATTCAAGATTTGAGACAGAAATACTACCATAAAAGCTCTAGCTTTTATGAGACAAAATCAGTTTGGGAGACTGTTGCACAACATTGTCTTACTGTTAAAAAATTTGGTACAATTATCATTGTGTGGATTTCATGTGTTTAAACCACAATAAAACATTCTAGACTGAAGTTCCCCAGCCTATGGCAATAAGGAATATGCTTTCCAATTTTTTTTAGTTAAAAATATCAATGCACTTAAACAAATAATAAAATAAATAATAATATAAACTATAAGTTAAAAGCAGATAAGTCTGTTGTTTCGTTTTGCTTTCGTTTGCTTTGATTTGGTTTTGTGTTGGTATACCCACTTTTACTTATCAAGAAGTAGCGATAATGACTCTGATCCTTAATCGTTAGTTTTATTGTTGTTCCCTCTGACCCCTTTTTATTATTTTTCTTTTGTATTTCATGGTACATGTTTCTTGTTGAAGCTTGACTTTTGTTTCCCCACATGAGGTTAGTAGCTCAACACAGGAAAGTTCGTTTTGTTAACTCAGAGATATGTGGAGAAAGAGAAGCCATTTCCACAGACAGCCCTGGTTCATTAGCCACTGTTACACTGTTCATCACTGTGCTGGCCATACTGGGACAAAAGGCTCATTCACATCAAAGGGAAATCCCAAGGGTTTTTTGACTTTGGTGAAATGGAATTAATTAAATACAGTCTAACATAAGGTGGCTGGAAATACATACGTATACAGAAATAGCATTTTAATCAATTTTCGTGCCCGTGGGAGAGTGCCTTCTAAGCCTCATTGCTAAATGGCAGGAGGAGCCTGTACACAGGAGCCTGCTCCTTTGGAAACAGCTTATTTCTTCAGCAATTTAAACTTAGAACAAAGAAATCAAAAATGCAGAGCACTAAAAGAGATCCAAGAAGGAATTTTGTCATGGCAAGACAAACTAACATTAATAAATGAAGCTAATTAGGCTTGATTTGCATATTTAACTCATCTTAATTACACACGGATTTAGCAAACATTTTAAAAGCTGCAATCAATCTTTCACAGACATGGTTAGTTATTTACATGAAATAACAAAAACTGGGGGCCTCATTAGCGATCACTCTGTATCCAGCTTACATGCCAGTGAGATTAATTCAGTAGTAATAATGGAACATGTTTTTCATTAACAGTTTGTAATCCGTAAAGTTTAAAAGTTCTTTGGTTTCATATACACACATAAAATTGTGTCACAGCCATTTTGACTATTAGGTAAATTACTCTAGTACAATAAAATATTTAAGTTTACTCAAGAAAGGATCTCGAAAATTTTCTCCTGACATTGACTTTTTAATAGTGTTTTTATTTATTCATTGACAATTTCATACACTTATACAATTCGCAAGCTAAGGTAATAGCCATGATTTAATCACGATCCATATTGGAGTTATTGTGTCCAGGAAGGGTTTTTGCCCCAAAGGTGGAGTGAACTTTAATTCTGCTCATCATACATACTTTACTTCCTCTTCATATGTCATAGAGTTTGAAATAATATCCTTCAATTTCCTGTGTCTGCAGTTCTCAACCGCCCAAATTCTGTGGCCTTTGAATGTAGTCCCTCATGTTGTAGTGGCCCCAACCCATAAAATTATTTCATTGCTATCTTATAATTTTGCTACTTTCATCAATTATAATGTAAATATCTGATATGCAGGATATCTGACATGTGACCTCATAGTGGATCACGTCCCAGACATTGAGAACATGTACCCTATGTATTTTTATCTTGTAACATGCTTTATTTGGAGGTTTTTCTTTAGGTATTCCTAGGTATTTTACAGTATGAAAGCATTATCTCAAGGCACAGCTGAAGTGACTGTAGGAGGAGAGGTTTCCTCTGGACCATTGTATGTGGAACTGACAGGTGTTAGGAATAGCCCAGTGCAGGGAGATATTGGGGGGGAGGGGTGAGACACAGATCTTTATTCTGTGCAGCTGTTGTGAAATTCCATTGCTTAAAGTTCCCCACAGATTTGTCATGAAACCAGAGATGCCGAGAGATTAACCCTTTTGCCTGAATTGCCTTGAAACACCATCGGTCATAGAGTAGAAAAAGAAAAGTTAATAAAGAACAAGCTTACCAAATGAAATATGTTTCCAAGAATCAGCCTCTGGATGTTTATGAATATAACATATTTATTCAGTTCCCTCCATTCATCTGCCTCTTGTGACTATTTTATTCCCCCTTTTAAGTGAAATTCAAGTATCTTCCCATCTCCTTTCCTTCTTGTTTAGATTCCTTGTATTTTATGGCTAATATCCACTTAGAAGCAAGTACATACCATGAATGTCCTTTTGGGACTGGGTTACTTCACTCAGGATAATATTCTCAAGTTTCATCCTTACTATTGATTTATTAGCAAAACATTTCTCACAAAATATAGACAATAAAAACATTTTAGCCATATTTTTCTTACTGCAAAGGGTGTGCAGAGATTTGTAAAAGTATGGAGAGATTTGTAGAGGGATGGAAATAGTCCAGTTTCTAATCTCAATATCAGTTATTTAGACATATGCATAAATGAAAGTCATTAAACTTAGTTACTTCAGATTTGTACATTTTGATGGCTGGAGAGACAACTCAGTTGTTAAGATCATGTACTGATCTTGCTGAAGATCCAATGGGTGTCCTAGCACCCATTGTCGGGTAGCTCACAACAGTCTGTAACAGGATGTCCAGGGGATATTAAAAGGATATATTTCCCCTGACCTTTATGGGCAGTAGCACTTAAGGGCAAATCCAGACACATACACGTAATTAAATATGTATATATTTAAAAGGTTTACACATTTCACTCTATGTACTTTACATGTCCATTTGAAAAAAATCACTAGCATATCAAAAAGCCATTGTGTAATATGGCCTGGGAGCTGAAGAGATGACTCGATGATTAGGAGTGTATATTGCTCTTCCACAGGAACCTATTTCAGTTTCCAGAACTCACGTAGGGCTGCTCACAACTGCCTGTAACTCCAGTTGAAGGAGTTGCAAAGTCTTCTTCAGATCTCCTCAGGTACCCATATGTAAACATAACTAAAAATAAAACATAAGAGCCAAGCATCCTGGTGCACACCTTAATCCCAGCACTCAGGATGCAGAAGCGGACAGATTTCTGTAAATTCAAGGTCAACCTGGTCTACAAAATGAGTAGGGCAGCCAGGGTTGTTACCAGAGAAATCCTGTTTTGAAAACCCCCAAATAAATAAATGAATAAATGAATGAATGAATGAATAAATAAATAAATAAATAAATAAATAAATAAATAAATAAATAAAATGCCATGGGCCATCTCTGGCTGTTCTTTCTTGGTTCTCTGTTGAAGGTAAGTCAACAGGTATGAATGTTGGTAGAGGCAAGATATTTAAGGTTGCTGTATAATAATAAAATGTTTACCTATCTTAAGTCTATGTCACTTTGATGCAGTAGCTGRCAGGCCTGTATGAGTTCCTCTAAGGCCGGAAGCCGCAGGCTCGCCATTAGCACCTCATCCCCAAACAACAGGGGATTAAGTAATGGATTAATTGCTGGAACCTTTTCCCTGTTGTCCAGGTGCCTCTTGCTTGTCAGGCTAGGATGAAGTTTTGAGCAATAAACTTCTATTGTACCAGGAGAAGAGAGTCTAGCAAAAGGAAAAAACTTTTACACAAGAAAATATGAATTAAATTCACATAAATTCATGCATATACATCCATGYATGCATATACAAATTTATGTATATACATTTTTAAATCTTCATTCAAACAAGCTGGGTCCAACTTTCATACTATCTCATAATTACATATTTACACGTACACACATCTATACTTACATATATAGATTGTACAAAAGACCAAGTTGCCAGTGCAGAAAGAACTCACTCCTTTTGGATGAAAAATGAGCTCCAATCTTTATTGCATAGAGAAGGAAAAAGTTTCCACCCTATTATTGCCAAATGAATTAAAACCAGATCTGTGAGAAGAAAGCTTTGTTCTCTTTAGTAAGACTAAGCCTGCTTTGCTATGACAAAAAAGACCTGCCCTGTCCGTGGTAAGGAGCTCCTGCTCCTGCTCTCTGCAGCTTCCTTTTTCCTCTTTCCCTCTGCATTCAGCATTTTGCTCTCTTAATTTTTTAAGTTGTGTTAGAGTTTCTAAGTTATTTCACCGTGCATTCTCCTTCGTATCTTACTCTCTCCTCCTGCTCTGATGTAACAATCCTTACACTCTGTGCCTTTTTTAGACAGAACTGAACAAAAAACAAACAAAAAAGTTTGTTTTTTGTTCAGTTCTGTCTAAAAAGTTCCCCTCCGTTCTGTCTCTTCTCTTTGTCCTCGACACTTGTATATCTTTCAGAATATATGATCGCATGGGAAAAAAGTTCACCGCAAGTTTTCACATAAATTTAAATCATAAATCAAATAAAAAGCTTATGGCAGAGAATGTTTACATGCATATCCATTATGAGAAATTATCTAGCTAAACATTCATCATCTGTTACCAGCTCTCCGGGATCCTGGAGAGTTGAAAATCATAATTTTTATGCCTAGGGTATTAGTAAAGTTTTGTGTAGATAAACCCAGTCAATATTTTGTCCTCCATTCTTGCACCTATAGTAAATCATTAGTCCTCTTCTTATGACCCTTTTGTTAATGGTTTTACAACCTATTGGAATGTGCTCTGAGTAGTAGGTGCCTGCTTGCTATCTCAGAAGCAATTAATTCATGGCACTTGAAGACTAGCAGAGTTCTCATTGCAGTTTTGACTATCAGAGAAGAGTTTAATAATTGCTATAATTTTAGGAATTCTTATAAGGTCAGCATTAAGAAATAAGAAATCATCTATTTGTCTATAACATCAGTACAAGACAGTACATCTTCATTGTTCTGCAGAGATCTACTCAAAAGAGTGGAATATTACCTTGTAATTGTTATATATGTTTGATAATAACAGGAAAAGCTTATTAATAGCAGGAATCTTTCCTGAAATAAAATTCTTCTTGCCTACATGAGCAAATCCATCGCAGATTTCAATCCAAGGCAGACCCATCTCAGGAAGATTGCCTGATAGCTTTACATCAATGACTCCTGACCAAAAAAATAAAAATAAAATCTTTTACAAATATATAGCCTTGGAAGTTATTGTCTGATCTTAATTTTTTTCTAAGAACTGTTAGATTGATTTCCTTACTTAAAAAAAGTACCATTATGTGGAAAAAAGGAAATAGATAACCACTTAACTCTTTAATAATTTTGGATCTATTTTWAGTGGTTATTTTGTGGCTTTACCATAGAACTATTTTTCAAAATGTGTATACATTTGTGGTTGTTTTGATGGAGGAGGGGCTCATGTTGGCCTCCTCCTCCATCTGAAGCTGAGGGGAACGTAGAACATCTAATCTTTCTGCTCCACCAGAACCCTTACCCCAAAACCTGATGTCATAGATTTGGACCACCACACACAGTTTCAAGTGATGCGGATGGTCTGCTCCAGGGCTTTGTGTGTGCTAAGTAAGCAACATACAAACTACATGCCCTACATGCCAAGCCCCTCATTTGATTTGTTTTAATCTTGAGGTAGCTCTTTAATGAGTTATTTTTACACTCTTTTCTTTTTTTATTGGATATATTCTTTATTTACATTTCATTTCCCGTTTTCCTGGTTT
>BDUI01007147.1:62770-73318 GCA_002335545.1 Apodemus speciosus
TTGAGACAGGGTTTCTCTGTGTAGCTCTGGCTGTCCTGGAACTCACTCTGTAGACCAGGCTGGCCTCGAACTCAGAAATCCACCTGCCTCTGCCTCTGCCTCCCAAGTGCTGGGATTACAGGCGTGTGCCACCACTGCCCGGCTGTTTTCGTGATTCTTGTTTGGATGTTTTTAATGTAATTTTTAAAATTTTCTTTTTACTTTACACCCTGCTCACTGCCCCACTCCTGGTCATGCCCTCCCATAACCCTTCTCCCACCCCTTACCTTCTCTTCTGAGCATGTTGAGAGAAGTCTGGGTATTCCCCTACCCTGGCCCTTGATGTGTCTGTGAGGCTAGGCACTCTCCCACTGGGGCCAGATAAAGCAGCCCAGCTAGAAGAACTTATCCCCCATACAGGCAACAGCTTTATGCTTTCTTAAGTAGACATTTACTCATTCAGAACCCTCAGCCTCAGCTCCTCAATTCCAAAGTCCGCTGTGTCCTGCCTCACTTCTCTACCCCCAGAAGCTCTCACAGAGGTGTCACATCAGTCTCAAGACTTCCCTAATTACTTTCCTGCCTTTTAAAGATCATTGTTCCTTCTTTTCTTATGTCATTTTCCAAATCACCATTTCCATTTTCTATTTTTAAAATGTCAATTTCATGAAGAAAAAGGCGTAACTGGTTGGTACTGTTTTGGGACTTGCGCAGAAAGTTATTCCTTTGCTTTTGAATGTCAAAAAATCTAACCAGGGCTGGAGAGATGGCTCAGTGGTTAAGAGCACTGACTGCTCTTTCAGAGGTCCTGAGTTCAAATCCCAGCAACCACATGGTGGCTCACAACCATCTGTAATGAGATCTGATGCTCTTTTTCTGGTGTGTCTGAAGACAACTACAGTGTACTTACATATAATACATAAATAAATCTTTAAAAAAGAAAAGAAAACAATAAAAAAGATCTAACCATAAAGTGGTGCATTGAAATGATAGTCACATTCTTTGTAAAAAGTTATAGGTAATCATTCCTCCTAATAAATATTAATGCTGAGCAGACAATCTCAGGAAGATCTAAAATTTCTGACCAGCCTAGTTTACACAAAGAAACTTGGCAAAACCACAATTAAATACATAAGCAAACAAACAAACAAACAAACAAACAAGATTATAACAATTTTTGAAGCCTGAAAGTTCATGACCAAATAAACAGCAGACTCAACAACAAAACTTGCAAAACAAAATATTGCAATGCAGAACTGAACAGTTCCACAAAGGTCTCTCAGTATTGAATACCAAATTTTAGTTTGTACTCTATCTCTTTGGTTTACTTCCCTAATTGGACAACACAGAATATTCCTATGTGTGGTGGTTTGAATGAAAATGACACCCATAAACTCAGATGATTGAATGTTTGACCATCCCCTCTGCCCAGTTAATGGAACTGTTTAGGAAAAATTGGGGGCATGGTCTTGTTGGAGGAGTTGTGTGTCACTGGGAGCTGATCTTGAGATTTTGAAAGCTCATGCCAAGCCCAGTCTTGCTCTCTTTCCCTACCTGCAATTTGAGAACCAGGTGTGAACTCTCAGTTCTAGTGCCATGAAGGCTTGCCACCATGTTCTCCACCATGATGATCACAGACTAACTCTCTGAAACTGTAAGCATGCCCCCAATTAAAAGTTTTCTTTTGTAAGTTGTCTTGGGCATGGTGTCTCCTCAGAGTAATAGAGCAATAACAAAGACACTTTATAAATACATCATAAAAGACATAAAAGAAACATAACATGCCCAGCAAGAAGGAAATACTGAGGGACCACACATCCTGGACCTAGTTCACAGATGTCTGCTGTAATGTGGGTAATGATTATGAAGATGATGCAAGCTCAGCTCAGAGTCAACACATTGACCTTTATTGTTCATAAACCATGCTAGGAGTTTCTACTTCTTCTTGAAGGAGGTATAGTTTCAAAATGCTCCCAAGAGTAGGAATGCCTTGTGATTTACACAAGCTATGTGATTTGGGCAAGCCTTTTCTCTCCTTTGCTTCCAGGAATCCACTAAATTTTCAATACATTGTCTGTGTTGGGGATTGGGATGCCTTTCTCCACATCCTGCCAGAGCAATGTCTTCATTTTATTTAACACCCATATAATAAAAGTACTATATATGAAAACATGGAAGAATTTTAGAGGAATGGTAGCACTCTATGTGGCATTATAATGATTAAAAGTTATACCTTTTGTACAAACCTATAGAATATAGATCATTAGCAGGACTGAATCATAGTGATACTATGAACTTTGGTCACTGTGATGTGACAAGGTAGGCTCACTAGTTACAAGCATAGCAATCTGCTCATAGTGGGGAGACACTACCTTGTTCAAGAGGCTGGGGAGACACAGTAATTTTCCACTTCCCTTGACTGTGAACTGGAAAGTGTTCTAAAACTGTGAGTCCTCAAAAAAAGAAGAATCAGTGACAATGTCTGGCATAATTGTGACAGAGTTTAATCGCAGTCTGTAAATGGAAGTTTTAAAGTTTGCCTTGACTGCCCAGACATAGATATGAGTTATTCATTTATTCATCCATTTCTTCAAATATTTTGCTAAGTATGTAAGCCTCAAATAGTACACATAGTCTAGAGCAGTTCTTTCTAAAATAACTTTTTACAAAGATAGAAACATGTTTAATTTGAAACCTCTAATGTGATACTCACCAACTACAGGAAGAAATGTTAATTATGGCTAATTAAAATTAAACTAAAAATTCTGTTCCTTGGTTGCCATGGTTACCTTTTTTAATTACTCACAAGTTCCAATTTTTTTTAACAATGTAGCACAAGGAGGAAAAGACAGACTTGCATACCAAAAAGAAAAATTAATTTGCTTTCTAAGTTTTGTGATTGTTTTATGAGAGCAAGAGGAGGAATATAATAGTACCCAGAGGATTTTTAAGGGACTCTATTGGAACCAAGCTGTAAACACATTTAGTATCTACAAAGCAAAGATATGGCATCTAGGAAAAGAAAAATCCCAGGCGGTGGAAGAAGCAAGCAGAAATGTGTATGGGAGCACATGTGTGTGAGCATGTGTGTATGTGTGAGTGAGCTTGTGTGTATGTAAGCATGTGTATGAGTGAGCTTGTGTGTATACGTGTATGTGTGAGTGAGCTTGTGTGTATGTAAGCATGTGTGTGAGTAAGCTTGTGTGTGTGTATGTGTGAGTGAGCTTGTGTGTGTGTTTATGTATATGTAAACTTGTGTGTGTATGTGTGAGTGAGCTTGTGAGTATATGTGTGAACTTGTGTGTATGTATATGCGTGTGTGAGTGAGCTTGTATGTATATGTGTGTAAGTGTATGAGCTTGTGTATATATGTATATGTGTGAGTGTGTCATAGGAACAGCAAACAGAGGAACATCTGAGGAAACTGTGATGATAAGCAGGAAGGAGGCAAGCCAATGTCAACTCAAATTTGAACTGTATGGAAAAATAGTACTTTGTTATTAGTGCAAGAGTGGAAAACAGTTTGTTAGCAATGGAACTGTTGGCTTTATGGACTCGTGTGTCTCTGTTGACAATAACACAATGCCCAGGCAACTCTTTGTCAGGATACCTGGCCCCAGGCACCTGCCTGCCCCTCATCTCAGTTGGTAGAACCAAAGATGTCTCAAGACATTGTCTAAAGTCTTCTGGGAGAAAACATAATTGGCTAGTTTTACTGTAAGAATGGTCAGAAAAGATCCAAGGTTGAAGGAAGGGAACTTGCCTCAGGGTCCTTGTATGAGGTGGTAAAAGACCGAAATGAGGGATTCTTCAGAGTAGAATCAGAACTGAAAATACAGACTTAGATGTATATGTTTTTAAGAATGCCTAGTGATCTAGACATAGCGAAGACAACCAAAGTTTCCAGTTGATCTCCAAATATAAGATTGAGTCCATTTAATGCACATTGTCAATTAAGCATTTGGTCGTTGTTTTCATTTTTGAGTTCCTTTGTAATGAAGGACTTCAAAGAATGGGAATGTGAGCCTGCTTGCTTTCATTGCTTTTCTTCCTGGTACCTTGATCTCATGTTCTTCTCTGCTCCAGTTTCGCTCTGTGCAAACCTGTTAGCACATCTTGTGCCCACAAATGCTCCAGCTACTAACTCAAAGGTCATAGTCTCACTCTTTCAAACTATTCCATGTCTATAATTTTTAAAAAGTTATTTACTATTAATTAGCATTTAACATACCTTTAATATATGGTTCTCACCATAACATTAGAACCTTATTGAACAAGGCCTTAGGGATGTTATGGTCATTCCTGAATATCCGTCACTCAAAACAGTGCCCAACAATTAGGCTGTTCTATATTTATGTGATGAATGATGGGATAGCATTTCTACTGACAGAGTTGCATATGACAGATTTCAGTCTCTCTGAGGCCTAAGACTATCTACATCACTACAAGGAAGAGTGTTCAGTTGTCTAGGGCCTGAGAAAATTGCCACCTGACATAGCCCACTGACCTCCCTGAAAGTTTTGCTTTCGAAGTTCTCACTGAAATACCCATACTTATGTTCAAAAGTCCTAACAATATTTTCTCATCTATACTAAATTAGCATTTTTCGATACATGCTCTGGAAATTCAGATTTTTTTATACATTGTTAATCTCATCATGTATTCACCACATTTTTTTAGAATAATATGTAATTTCTGATTTGTGCTTCAACATTATAACATTTTAAATATACATGATACCATCCCCTCAACTTTTTCTCTAATATTTGTCCATGTTCTTAATCTATCTAAAATGTTACCATTTCCAGAAGGCTGCCTTTTTCTGATGAATCTAATTTTGTTGTTTACTCTCTTGGAAGAAACCATTTCAGATCCCATACACTTGATTAGGTGTTCAGTGTCTAAACAACTAGGTACATAAATATAGCATTTAAAGAACATCTTTTCTTGTCCTTTTTTGATTCTATTTAATCATTAACTATAAAGTGACTGGGGTGTCATTTCTCTTATGTCTCTTTCTCCTGACCCCAAGGCAAGGGAACAAAAAACAGAACATACTTGTTGCCGTAGTTACCTCATCTCTACATATTTTTCGTACTTCTTCTTATACACTTAAACCCTAGCTTGCTCGATTTGTCCTTTGCTAATGCATACTTGCTTTTATYCTGTTAGCTCTATTATCTATTTCAGCATGTTCTACCGCAGCTACAGAACATGCCCTTTAAGTTCTTAAATGGTATTTCAAGAGCTTCACTTCCTCCAGAGTATCCTAGTGTGTGTAAGGCCACCTATGTCAGAGTACCATGGAGTGAATTCTTGGCCAATATTTTACTAAAGATATGCCTTTAGGGGTTTATATGTTATATGACACACTGTAAGCCTTGATTTTTCTATAACATGTCTTATCCATATAGGTGAAAACCTGGGTGAGATGCAAGTCACTTTAAGCTTATGGAGAATTATGCCATCTTGTAGGTGTTGCATAGTTTCAGGCCATTAGGTAATATTTTATTGATTATTTGGGAATTATACATAATGTACATGAAGAAGGAGGAGAATAAGAAGAGGAAGGGAAAGTGGAAGAGGAAGAGGAAGAAGAAGAGGAAGTAAAAAGAACAAGGAGGAGGAGGAGGAGGAGAAGGAGGGGGAGNATTTGGGTTGTCTACACGCTCACTGGAGCATGGTTAAACTCCCAGTGACTCCTTAAAAAAATTCAGTCCTTCTCCACCCCAGTCCTACACCTACCCCTGACAGAAACTAATTATGAAGAGTGTCCTTATCACAAATTTTAAGCATTCTCTTCAGGACCTTCCTGTCTAGGCTGACTTGAGGGGTGGGGTGGTAAGAAGGTAGGGGTTTTCAGAGAAGCTTTATATCTCTCTCTTTCTCAACTGCAGACCCACAGTTGAAAAAATAAAACACAGCATTTTTCTAAATACAGCAGTTTTACCCACTTCTTCACAATCCTTGACATTTGCTCCTTTAGTCTTAAGAGAGCTCCTTGAGGTTCTCAGATTTTACCTTCTCCCTCCATTTTAATTCCATACTTAGTTGCTGTATCTGTCTTTATCGTTGGGTACCAAGGGAATTATGTAAAGAGCTATTGTTTAATGCCGCATAGGCCTGTCCTAAGACACATGCTAATGTATCAGTACTAAAAATGTTTGAAATACTAATTTTCCCCCTAATGATCCTAAGCATTTTCTTATGGTTATACCTTAATACTGAGCTGCAGGTCATTACCTCCACACATTGAATGCAGCCGATGTTTCCGTGGCTTAATGTTCCCACCATTTGCTTGATGACCCTGTGCTCCTGTCTGGTTTATGAGCAGAATCTTGGGGGATGAAAATGAGGCCACTCGGCGGACTTTATATGCAAAGTTTGCATTTCAGTGTTTATTTGAAAATATGATGTTAAAAATGGTAACACAAAACTAGAATTTTCAAAATGCAAAAGTGCAAATAAAGTGAATTATTCTAATGCTTAAGCCCAAGCATTTCAGTTTGAGTTTCTACCATATTCTTTTCAATGTCTCATTTTTCTTTACGTGCTATAAAATAAAACATAAACAATTTACTTTGCTGCTGCTTTGATTGAATTACTTGTCTACATCTCCCTTTCAATAATAATGTTTATAATGCCATTATAATTATAGTTATAATACTTGATATATGTCTGTTGTRTCTGTATATATGTATATGTGTATATTTCCTCACCTCAATTTTCTTATATTTTACTATTATAAATAATGTGAGAAAAGTTTACATTACAAATATTTATTTGAGATATTGACCTAAATATACTCTAATGTGGTAATATTTTCAATATTATTAAATATTTATAACATGTTATTCCACATTAGAATAATCTATAAATAAAACAAACTAATGTAGATAAACTTTCTTTTTCCTTTTTTTTTGTCTTGGTTATTTATTTATTCACTAGATAAACTCTCAAAGTCTAAATGAGCCAAAGACCCACATTATTTCATCCAGGTAATTCCAGGAAAGTGGTATTATGAGACTTTTAAATTATTTTCTTCATTTATACAATGAGATTGTTCCTGATGATGTAATGCGATAAATAGTACTGAGCAGATTTTGTGGTAATAAAATCTATTTATTCTAGCTGTTAGTTAGTGAATCTACAGCAAATACAAGTCTTCTGCAACACACCCTCTTCAAAACTTATGCCTTCACTAAAAATCTAAATAAGCTGATATCAAAAATTTGATGTATTTTAACTGAAAATTCCAAACTCCTATGAGATGTAGTCAAAGTTGCCCATTAGCTCACCGACAAAGCTTCATATAGAACTGATGTCAAATGACATTGAGATTATGCTGAAGGCAAAACACAAACACCACCCATATGTCCATTTTGCCTGATTTACCTGAAAATAAGAGTAAGGTTACATGTGCGCATGTAGGTTGTACATGTTCTAAAATCTAATGAGAGAGAAAAGAATTTATCTCTCAATATGAGTTTGGAAAATATAAAACATATTGTTGATGCTATATAACCAGAAATGTATAGACATTTATGTCATGTCTCAGGAAATGAATGGATATTAAAGGAATCCATCCATGGTATAGGGAATAAAGACAGTTCTTCTCAAGAGAGGAGTTAGCAAACTCATGGCCATCAGGGAGACCATCATCCCAGAAGTCAAGCCTCGATCTCATCCATAGAAGTCACTGATGTTTGAGCTAGTTTAATTCAATGACAGCTCTCCTTCCTTATTTCCTTTTCACTCTCTGCGATGTTACTTCTCTGTAGACCGCTGTGGTGTGAAATAGTGCTGTAATGGAAGGAGGAATTATGATCCTTCGAGAGGGGAAGGAAGAGACAACATCCACTCTCATACAATGTTTACTAACGTATGTTGGTACATTTGCATTTTTTTCTGTGTTGCTAATGATGGCGTTGTCTGGGTTCTCTAGAGGAACGTGGCTAAGAGAATGAAAATATATTACAAAGTGGGCTTTATCAGACTGGCTTTTCAATATAGACTGAGTAGTCCCAACAGTGGCTGTCTATAGACTGAGAGAATGAGAGCCTACCTGGTGGTCCCAAGCTGCTGCCGAGGGCCTAGAAGATCCCTGTAGAGTCACATATCTTTGGTGAATGTTAGAAAGGCACAGGGCCTGGGCTCTGATATCAGCTAAGAATGGCAGCCCAGACTGTATAACAGGACAGAAGTACTCAGCAGCAAGTGTTGGTGACAGGAGTGTTGCATGCCATGTGTGTGTTCCGTGAACTTTTCTCTCTTTAGGGACAGCTGCTGTTGAAAGGACCCTGTACTAGATAGTCCATGTCAACTTGATACAAGTTAAAGTCACCCGAGAGGAGGGAACTTCAAAACCCTCATAAGATCAGACTGTGTGTAAGCCCATAGGGGATTTTTTTTTTTACTTAGTAATCAATGGAGGAGGGCTCAGCTTCCTGTGTGTGGTGCCATCCCTGCTCTGGTGATGCTGGATCCTATGAAAGCAGGCTGAGCAAGCCATGAGGAGCAAGCCAGTAAGCCACCTTGCCACTACATCAGCTCCTACCTCCAGGTTCCTGCCCTGTGTGAGTTCTTGCCCTGACGGCTTYTGATGATGAACACTAATATGAAAGTTTAGGTGAAATAAACCCTTTCCTCCAAAGTTGCTTTTGTTCATAGTGTTTCATCACAGCAATAGTAATTCCAAGACAGAGGATGGTATTTGTCCCTCAGTTAACTTACTGAAGATGCTTTCTCAGATTCTCCAGAGGATTATGTCTTGGTTCCATGTCCAATGCAGTTGAGATTTAAGATTGACCATGGCAGTGATCTTTGTTAATCTCTTACAATGCATCATTTATAGATGAATAAGCATTTATAGCTTTCTTTATCCCAGGTATGGTCACAAAGGAAACATTTATGTAGTGAAGTTCAATATTCCCAGGCTTAAGGCATCCAGTAGTATGTCTTAAGATGTATTACCTATAGGCAGGGACACATTGCTTGTTGTATGATCCACAGAAGGGAGTTCTAGGGACTGGAGAGATGACTAAGCAGTTGATCATTTCTTGCTCTTGAGTAAGACTCAGTTCAGTTCCTGGCACTCAAATGGCAGCTCACAACTGCCTGTACCTCCAGCTTTGGGGATATGATGCTCTCTCTTCTCTGACCTTTAAGGACATAAAGACCCACAAAGTGCATTTTACATACATGCAGGCACTCATGCATACATATAATGTCAATTTGTCCTTTCTTTCATCCATCTCATTTAAATAGCAGGTCTTGTTGCTCTGTTATTACTGGTTTGGTATTTTCTTCTTTTTTTTTCTTCTTTTGTACTTGTATGACTTTGTTGCAGTTATTCCATTTTTACCTTATTTTAGCTGATTTTAAATTTATTTTCATTTAAAAACTCAGTGTTCTAAAGACTTTACAATTAGTGTCAAGTCCTTGTAGCATCTGGGGATGTTTCTTCAGCACCTGCCATATGTTAAAATGGTCCCTCTTGAAGCCGAGAGATGGATTCCTCAGTTGCTGCTTGCTYTGCACACRTGAGCATCTGAGTTCTACTCCGGCAGTCAGGTAAACAGCAAACTCACTACAAATGTCTGTAATCTCAGCACTGGGGGGTGGGGGGCAGAGACAGGCAGATCTCTGGGGCTTATTGTCCAGCCAGTGTAGCCAGATATTGATCAATAAGAAACCCTGTTTCAAAATACAAAAAAAAGGTGTGCAGTTGAGGAAGACACCAAGAAACAGCAAACCTTTTGTCTCTACTCCAAACATACTGCTGTACCCCTGACCATGATTCCTCTTTAATGCCCAGTACTACTGATTATGACGTTTTCCCTTGTAACTATTTCTTTTTATCTTCTTTTGACAAACAGTTCAGGTTGTCTGTCTGTATCTCCTGTGGGAAAATTAGCTTTTGATTTTGATGGGCTTATTACATTTATTAGCTGAGTTTAATTTTATGTGTCCATAAATCTCTATCATGATCTAGTTGTTTCTCTCCAGAAAAGTATGTATACTACTAAACATCTCATTTATTTATTTTAAGTCCTTTTAAAAATAAATACATGCAGGGGATGTTTACAGAGAACCCGAGTTCAGGTCCGTAGCACTCACGTTGAGCAGTTGCTGATCAACTGTATTCAGCTGACAGTGTGACTCCTCCTTCTGGCATCTGCAGGAACTTACCCATACGTCTGCACACATATATAAATGAAAGATAAAACTGTTTTTCAAAAATTGTATGGCATTCTCATCAATGGCTTCAACTTTATTAAAAAACAGGATAGAATAGAAATCCCTCCATTGAGTAAATTCTAAACTTGTCTTTTAGATGGTGCTTTTCTTCTCTTTTACCTCCCAGTCATTTTGTTTTGTTAACCTAATGTGATTTTTATATAATTACAGCTTTTTAAGAAAATATGGCCTATGTGATTTTTTTCTTCTCTTCTAAAATTGTCTGGCCTACATAAATTGCTAGTTCTATATATTTATTAATATTAAATTTTGTTTTAGTTCAGGCTTAGTTGTTGAATATATAGATAGACAGACAGACAGACAGACAGA
>BDUI01007148.1:19752-32992 GCA_002335545.1 Apodemus speciosus
AAAAAAAAAAAAAAAATTATTCACTTACGAAAGGACAGGTTTACCTAGCCCACAGTTTTGGGACTGTCAGTGCACGAGCAATTGGCTTCTGCCACTCTCTGAGGTTCTAAAAAAGCTGCACTATCTCCCAGTGGCTTTGTCCTGAGGACTAGGGTGGGGGGCTGGTGGGTACCGGTGTCATCCCACCCACCCCCACCCCGACCCCCACCCCTGTCTTCCTATTTCACTTAACCCAGTCAGAAAAGTCCCTCAGGCTTAGGCACAGATTAACTGATCTCTCACAGGAGTGTTTACAGACTTAATCTTCTTGATGATTCCCATCAAGTTGGTATTTAACACTAACCATCTCGCACCTACCTCTTCCAGGCTTACCGATAGCAAATCATTTGCTGGTGGTGGCCAGTAATCAGGAGGCTCTCTTGGGTCTAGCCGGGTAGGGCTCCAGGTCTGTTCAGATTTATATTTCCCTCCCCTCCCCTCCCCTGCTTCTGTAACCTGCTAGGGCGCACCTAGGAGTGCCACGATGCACCTAACCTGGGGCAGACTGGAGAAAGCGCATGGAATGTTCCAGGAAGCAGAATCTCAAAGAGGATAGGGTCTTCTCTAGAGCCACAGAGACAGCTGGTACCTGCTTTTGATTTCTTTTCTTTTCTTTTCTTTTCTTTTCTTTTTTTTTCTTTTTTTTTTTTTTTTCCCGAGACAGGGTTTTTCTGTGTAGCCCTGGCTGTCCTGGAACTCACTCCAGGGCATCCACCTGCCTCTGCCTCCCCAGTGCTGGGATTACAGGCGTGCGCCACCACCGCCCGGCCTGCTTTTGATTTCTTAAGCCCCTTTCAGTGGAGAGTGAAGGAGCCTTCATATTTCCATCGGTCTGTGGAAAGGTTGGGGCCCAGGGCTAGGACAGTGCCACCTACCTTCTGATCCTACAAGCAGGTGCTCACCATCCTCTGCGTGGTTAGATGCTGGTTCGGACCCTCCAGGAGCCCTCATGGCCTGTCTTCTCTCTGCAGGTCACGTGACATCCACATCAGCATCAAGATGTTCCAAGCTGCCCAGCAGTACCAAGTCGGGCTGGTCCCGGCAGAACGAAAAGAAGCCCTCAGAGGTGGGTAACAGTGGTGGGAGGGTTCAGGGAAGGGTGAGGTTGGGGCGGAGGGGCACCTGTGTGGAGTGAGAGAAAGAGCTGAGCAGACGCATGAAGGCCACCTGTTCTTGGCGAAGGGCCCATGCCCAGTGCCAAAGGCAGCCAGTGTGGCAGGACGGAATGAATGGGGACACCAGTGTATGCTTCTGACAGTATTTTATGTGACCTGCATGTTAAGCAGGGTAATGCCTTCACCTTCTGATCTGCAAGTAGAGCTGTTTATGGCTTCTGTGGAGGGAGTCCTTGGTATGTGGCCTCACAGCAAGCCCTTGCTTCTTGTGGCCAATGAAAAAATTGCATGCAGGGACTTTACCTGTTCCTACTTAGCACTTCACCGGCAGTGTCACTGGGCAGAGACGAGGCCCTTCGGTGTAAATGTGGCTGTGAGAACTTCCAAGGCTGTGCATTTCCAGGCTGGTCCTTACACATGTAGCTGGTGTAAGGACCATGCTGACATGGATGTGGGGTCAAGGACCATGTCTTTTCCCAAGCTGCACTCCATTTTCTCCTGTTGCTTTCCCCTGGGCCATCTAGTTTTTACCAGCCCCTAGATATATATTTGGGGTGGACTTCCAGTAAGCTCTTAAGTGTTCTTCCCCAGAGCTTTTATATTTTAAAAAATTGATTTCTTGCCTCCCAAGATACCTTGCTCTGTGCCTTTTCCCTTTTTTTTGGGGGGGGGGGGGGCTTGGGATTGGGACCCTATGAGAGTGGTCTCCATTTTCTTTCCAAGTTAAAATAACTTGTTTAGTTTGTGTGTGTACACATAGGGATGCTCGAATGCATGTGTGTGTCATGGCATGTATGTGGAAAGCAGAGCAACTAACTAGAAGGAGTTGGATCTTTCTGCTATTCGGGTTTCCGGGGTCCTTAAGGGTCCTTCGGCTTGGCAACAGGCACCTTTGCCTGCTGGGCCATTTCAGTGCCAGCCCTGATATCTTCCAAACCTGGTTCGTGTGGTTGTGGATGAAGCTCTCTCTGGGAGTGTTGTGAAGGAAGGCGCTGGATGCCGGGGCTGAAGGGGGAAGAGCACATTGTGACTCTTACATGCCCTCCTCGTTAGCTGGCTCCTCGGGAGGAGAGAGTGTGCCACGTACAGCATGGGAAACAAAATACAGAGAGGATCTTGGAAGGCCCTGCCTCTTCGTGAATGAACATTTGGTCACCTTAGTTGGCCCTCCTGGTTCTTGGGGGCAGGAACTGCCATGCCCATTTAAGACTTGAGGAGGTTGCCTCTGAGAATCTAGCCTTTCCCTGGCTTCCGTACAGTTCTGCAGGTTGGCATGAGATGGGAAACTCCAGAGGGGGCTATCTCTTCCCCTCCCCATGCTAGTGGGGGATGGGGCTCCCTCTCCACTGGCTGGGACCAACCCTGGGTGGAAACAGGTGTCAGCAAGGCTGAGAAGAAAGCACAATTTGCATGGGGCAGAAAATTCCCCTGCCTCTTGGGTTTTCCAGCCCAGAGGCTTTGTACCTAAAAATAGACTCGAACCTCTGTAAGGCACCTTCTGGGCACTAGCTGTGTAGAGCCCATGCCCAGACCAGGAGCCCTGCAGGTGTGGCTGTGATGTCCACCCAGGAGGACTGAAGAGTCTTCCCTGTCTTGAATGGCAGCCAAGCCTCTCCTCCCACAGCAGGCTGGAGAGCAGCCTGAGAGGCTTTCCTCATCCCAAGTGAGAGGGTTGAGCCGTGGCCGGTATAAATTCTTGAGTTATGGCGGGGCAGGGAAGAAAGCATCAATGAAAGCTTCCAAATGACTTGGCTCATGGGAGGGCGGAGAGAAAAGCTAGCACTTGGCTGCAAGAGTGCGTGCATGCGTGCGTGCTCTGATGAATGAACTGGAGGCAGAGGGCCTTGCTAGTGAGCCTGGCTCTACGAGGCAGAGGCTCCAAGCACCCTAACAAAGGGGATTCTTGGGAACCCTGTCTGCCCAGGTCCCTATGGGATATAACTGCTAGGTTGGTCATATTATGTGCTCAACTGAGCCAGAGTGGTACAGAAACCCCCTTCTCTGGTGGCCGTGGGTCACTCTCCTCTGGTGGCTGTGCATGGGTCACTCTGTTTTTATTCCTAAGTGTGTCCATTTGTGGAGTAGGGAACTTGAGGCCCCAAAGTGCTTAGCATTGTACTAGTTGTGGGCATATTGTAAACTGTAAAATAGCTGAGGGGTGGGTTTAGGAAAGACATACCCTTCCTTGTCTATCTAGGGGGTGCTGCTCTTCACACTAACATGGGCCAGGTCCAAAGAACACTGACCAAGAGTCAGGACCCTGGACAGGGCTGAAGCAAGCTTTCCCATATGACTTTTTACCCAGGCCCCTCCCTGAGCCGATGGGAAAGGGGAGTCCTAGGCTAGATTAGGAGTCTGCGTTTAAGAAGTGGAGGGGAAGCCGGGCGGTGGTGGCGCACGCCTGTAATTCCAGCACTTGGGAGGCAGAGGCAGGTGGATTTCTGAGCTCGAGGCCAGCCTGGTCTACAGGGTGAGTTCCAGGACAGCCAGGGCTATACAGAGAAACCCTGTCTCAAAATCCCCCCCCCCCCAAAAAAAAAAAAAGAAGTGGAGGGGAAGGTGGGAACCAAGAACCAAGATTTCAGCCTTCTTTTCTTAGGCATTTGTGGGATCCCTTGTACCTTAAATTCAGAAAGAGGCGGGACCCCAGTCTGAGAAACTGGTACTTTGTAAATTCTGCTACAGCCTTGAAGTTGTCTTGTATTGTCTTGCCCAATAACGTTGGCATCTTACCACTTCATCCTTCGTGGGTCAGGGCTTCATAGACTCTGCGGTAAGTGGCAGCCTGAGACCCCCTTTGATAGTCCAGCACCAGCCCTCTAGCTCGGGCAGCACTTAGGTGGGTAAGGCCCTTCCTCCTGGGGAACAAGCTGGAGTTCAGCCTTAATTTTTCCAAGTGGGGCTCCAGGCTTCTTGTTGCCAGAAAGCTTCTTAAGTGGGACAGTATCTAATTGAGGGCCAGTAAAGGGGTCTGTCTACCCCTTCCCTGTGGCTAGTGACAAGTTATCCCCATGACACACACCCTTGCAATGGGCGGGTTTCTTAGAAGCCAGAGTGCTACTTGGGGTGCTAAGGACGGTTCTAGGAGCGACCTGGAGGCCTGCCCTATGGTTGGTACCACAGGATATATATATATATATATAGATAGATAGATAGATCTTCCTCATGCCTCGAGCCTGCGGGGTGGCTAAGCAGTGGGGATTTCCCCTAGGCCACTTGTCTGGAGGTGAGACACTGTGCATCAGGAAGTCAGTCAGTGAACTTCTGCTGCTGAGTAAGGTCAGCCAGCAGCACTGAGGGTGCCTGGGAGGCGTGGCTAGTTGTGGGTGCTTTAGGAAACGTGTCTACCGGGGAAGTCCAGCCTGCTTCGCCTCGGAGGAGCTTTGGGACACTTGGCCAGTGACTTCTGTCTGTTTGTCTGTCTGTCTGTCTGTCTCTCTCTCTCTCTCTCTCTCTCTCTGAGCCTCAAGATCAATGTCTAGAGACCTCCTATACCTAGAGCCTGCTATGGGGAGATAGCTGGTTTTTCCTGATACCTGTGGAACCTGTGGGAGGGTGTCTTAGTTATTCTACTGCTATAAAGAGACACTGTGACCAAGGCAACTCATAAAAGGAAGCATTTAATTGGGGGCTTGCTTAACGATTCAGAGGGATAATCTGTGATCATCATGGCAGGAAGCCCGGTGGCAGGCAGGCACAGTTGGAGCAGAAGCCGAGAGCTCACATCTCATGTGCAAGCAAGTAGCAGAGAGACTGGGCCCGGTGTGGGCTTTTGAAACCTCCAAGCCCACCCCCAGGGACACTCCTCCTCCAACAAGGCCACACCTCCTGGTCCTTCCTAAACAGTTCCACCAGCTGGGGGTCAAGCATTCAAACACATGAGCCTACAGGGTCATTTTCATTCAAACCATCTCAGAGAGGAAAGTTCCAGAAAAAGTGGGGCAGGTGGATGTCGGGGTAAGTTGGCCACTCCCGGTGGTCTCAGGACAAGGACGGTAGGAGTTGGGATCCCATGCTCCCAGCTTCTGTAGGTGCTGCTGGGGGCTGAGTCTCGAGAGTGGAGAAGAGGACGACCTTTGTACATTCTACAGAGGCCCTTTCCTGAAGCCCAGCTCCCTGGCTGGCCAAGAAAGTGAAAATGCCCTTTGCAGTTAGCAATAGGATGCTCCCAGATGTGTCCTAAAAAGCTGTGTGAGGATTCCCCTGTCCCAGCAGTGCGGCTTTGCTTCTTAAAACAAAACGATAACAACCTAAAAAATGATCACATCTCTCCTGAGGGAATGGTGGTAGGCCAGTTTGTCGGGTCAAAACCAGAAGATGATCCCGGAGGCACAGAGATGACACCTAGATGTTTGGGATTAGATAGTCTCTATGAAAGCATCGGTGAGAGCTAGGGATGCAGCTCAGTTGGTCGATGACGACCTCGCGTGCATGGGGTCCAGAGTGTGATCCCAGCCCTACTTAAATGTCATGGCTGGAAGGTTAGAAATTCAAATTTGTGGGGCCATCAGAATGACTCAGGGAAAAGTGGCTGCCAAGAAACCCTGGCCACCTGCGCAGAGTCCCTGCAACTCACAGGGGAAGGAGAGAATCAAGCCCAAAACGTTGTCCTCTGGCTTCCACACAAGTACTGCGGCACACACCCATCCCACACACGTAGCATACACATGAATGTATGAGAGAGTCAAAGTCCTCCTTGACCAGACACAAGTTCCGAGATAGGCTGGGCTACATGAGACCCTAAAATATGCCAGGAGAGCAGTTAGGGGAATGATTCCAGAGCATGCCCTAAGTCGTGGGTTTAATTAACCCCAGCACTGAATATACCAGGCATGGTGTGCTTGCCTGTAATTCCCGAACTCAGGAGGTGGAGGCAGAAGAATCAGATAGATATTCAAGGCCATCCTCCACTGTGAAACAAGTTAGAGGCCAGCCTGGGCTAGAGACCCTGACTCCCGAACAGTCAATATGATGTCATGTGTCATCCCATGCAGTGTTCACACCCCTAAACCGGAGAACCCCCCCCCCAAGAAATTCCCTGCTTGTTCCTATTAGATCCAGATTTCCAGCCTGTTGGGTGGGAGGTGGGGTCCATTCTCTTCCTCCAGGGCCAGGCACTTGCTCTCTGAGACTTCACTTGGGCGGGCGGGCGGAGGGGTGGGCTGAGTGAGGGCCAGATCCACTTCTAGTAGAGATGTAGCTCTTCCCGCCAGCTGGAAAAGCCTCCAGGCCTCTGGGACTTGTCTTGCAAAGGAAATGTATGTCATAAATTCTCTTTAAGAGCAGGAAGTGCTGTTATCCTCATGAAAATAAGAGAAGGAGATGTTGAGTGGTCTTTCTTTCTTTCTTTCTTTCNTTTTTTTTTTTTTTTTTTTTTTTTTTTTTTTTTTTTTTTTTTTTTTTTTTGAGCACCTGACCAGTTGGCTCTGGTAGTTTGAAGCTGGAGCTGATGGACAGTGACTATTCCCTGAACCCCTGTCTGGGGTTGCATATCTAGTATGTGATGTAAATTTGCTCTTGGCTGAAAAACTGTATCAGGTTCCAGCCCAGAAAAGATGACTTGGAAGTTGAAGTGAATGTCTGACTGTCTCAGGGATGGTGAGTCCTGGTGAGGCTGAAGACCCGAAGCGAGGGGTTTATCAACTCGTGAGTCTTCTCCACAGCTGTGAGAGGAGGGGATCTGTGTGAGGGGGAGCGGTATAGGGCAAGCGTTTGGCACAAGAGCTGCGCCTTAGCATTACAGAAGACAAGACAGGGCATTCAGGAAACCACCGTAAGGTTTCCAGGGCTGGAGAGATGGCCTGGCCCTGGCTGCTCTTGCTGAGAGCCAGAGTTTGGTTTCCAGCACTGAAGTTGGGTTGTTCATAGGCACCTGTAACTCCAGTTCCAAGGTACTGAACACTCTTCTAGCTTCCATGGGTGCTTCTTCACAAAGGGTGCGCGCGCGCGCGCGCGCACACACACACACACACACACACACACACCAATTGAATCTTAAAACAACAACAACAACAACAACAACAAAAACGACTTTCAAAATAACCCAGTTAGTAGAAGGCCTAGCAAGCATGGAGCCCTGGGTTTGATCCTAACACCCTGTAAAAATGTGGTGCATACCTGTACTCCCTGCCCCCAAGGGGGGGAGGCAAGAGGACAGTTTATGATCATCCTCAGCTGCACAGTAAGTGTGAAGCCAGCCTGGGCTATGTAAGACCTTATCTCAGAAAGAGAACATGCTGTTCAAGACAGAACCCCAAAGCTTTCCTGGGCAGGAAAGATAAAAGTAAAGAGACACAGATCCTGGCCAAAGCCATCTACATTGGCTTTGGGACAGTGGTCAAGAGCCACTTCTGAGTTCTTCTGTATATATACAAATACTCTCTGCCTGGTGTGAACAGCTAAGCTATTCTTCAGGGAAATTTCAGGGTGGTTTACTTTGTTTTGTATTTATTTACCCACTCATTCCACAAGCTTTTCTTCACGAGTTACTATACATTGAGGATGATGTTAGATTATAGATACAGGAAAGACAGGACATACAGGACACATGCAGGATCCTTATGTGAGGAGATTGATATCCATGTGTGCGTGTGTGGTGTTTTGTTTAGTTTATTGAGACAGGGTCTCATGTAGCCCAGGATGGCCTCAAACTCGCTGTATAGTCAAGGGTAGTCCTGAACTTAAGGTGCTTGTGCCTCTACCTGTCACGCCGTGGATAGAGGCAGACACTGCTACATCCAGTTTACGCAGTGCTGGGTCTCACCCAGGGTTTCCTGCACACTAAGTAAGCACACTATTTACTGAGCTCCACCCCTAGCCCCTGTGTAACTGTGTCTGTGCCTAGTGTTTTATAGGCAACCAGATTTCCTCAGTGGCCTAGCCTCCGAGGAAGGGAAGCAGAGACCTGGGTGTCCAGGGTAAAGAGCGTCATGCTGCAGGCCCGCACACTGCGGTATAGAATTCTCTGTGCCCCTGGCCTAGAGTCAGTATACTTTGAAAGTTGCCCAGTGTCATTATTAGTTTTAGGGAGGTCACTTTCCAACTCCATAGACACTTGCTTGGAGCCTGTTTTGAGCTTTTTCTGGGCAGCAGGTACAGAAAGCAAGAGGCGGCCTGTGGTCTTGGGAAGAGGACCTGTGGGTCAGGACCATGTCACGAGCTCCCGGGAAGCATCCTAACGTGTGGGAAGAGCAGGGTCTTTGGTCCCCTCTTGGGTGATCTTTGCACCCCTAGCTCTTGAAAGGATGTCGCCTTTCAACAACCTTTATACAGTTGGAGAAAGCTACAGTTAACATCACCCAGCAGCCCGGCAGAACTCAGTTGCTAGGCAGCGGGCATTTGAAGACAACCCAAAGAAAGAAAAGTGGTAAACATTCACATCCTGAGAAGACTCCTTGTTTTCCAGCCCCTCGACTTTCTTGCCACAGCAAGAATTCTGTTCGTTAGTGTCCATTTTATTCTATATTTAGTTCTCGTAAATTATTCAAAGGAGTTTGAGGAAAATCATTAGGCTTTCTCCAAGCCTAGCTTCTGGTCGTTCAAACAGAAAATATGTAGATATGACCACGTTGGTGATCAGGTGTCACCCTACTAATGAAGGCCGGGTATCCAGCTGTAGCCTGCAACTGAAACTGAGGTGTGAATCTGTGGCAACATCTGGAGTCAGCACCTAGCACGTGCACCCCAGATGTTGACCAGCACCTTTGGCCCAGCCAGACCTCCCTGAGCTCCTCTGGCCTGGCCAGGAAGATGTACAAGAAAAACAGGGGACCCCAACAATGGGGGCTTTGGCAGTACAGACAGAGCTTAAGACCCAGGCTGGTTGTAAGCAAAGCTTCTGAGAGCCACTGAGGGCCAGGTTGAGCAGGGGAGGATGATGTGTGTGATGATAGAGATGTGCAAAGGGTTAAAGTGTCCCGGGTGACTGCAGCGACAGTTGCAGCCACAGGGGCCTGGGAGGTTCCACTTCACCCCCACTTGTTGCAGTTAAAAACACCGGACAAAAGCAGCTTAAAGAAGAAAGAATTTAGTTATGTGGGGAAGCCATGGCCATAGGAGCCTTTTGTGGGATCTCACACAGCCCCTTACTATGTAACTTAGGATGTCCTTGAACTGGGGAGTGTGTGTGTGTGTTTGTGTGTGTGTTTGTCTGTCTGTCTGTCTTTGTGTCTGTATATACCAGGCCCATGCACGTCACTGAATACAGGTGGAGGTCGGAGGATAACTTCTGTGAACCACTTCTCTCCTTCAACTCTGGTTCTGGGGGTTGAAGGCAGGTCATCAGGCCTGTGTGGGAAGTGTTTTACCTTCTGAGCTGCCATTCTTGCCCGACCTTGAACTTCTAATCTCCCTCCCGCCACCTCTTGGATGCCCAGATTACAGGTATGCACCCTCTCCATGCTTGGTTTCAATGGTACCGGGAATTGAACCCAAATCTGTGGGCATACTAGGTGCACACGACACCTACTGGGCTATACCCCAGATGAAAAATACTTAGCACAACTCTTCGACTGTCTCTGCCTACTGAGAGGTGGCCGATGCAGACAAGTGCTACTCTCTGTTTTCCTGAGTCCTGCCTAAAAGAGGCACTAGTGTCCCATCACCTGTTCCCTAGCAATGGGGACAGTACTTAGAACTGTCTCACAACCTGGCCGACACAGCTAAAGGACCCTGAGTTGAGCCCCAGGTTCTTTCCTGTTCTGAGGACTCGGGAGTCTAAGTCAGGAATGCCCCTCTGCCAGTGAGACCTGGTCACTCCAACTGCAACACAAGCTTTTCACTGGCCAGGAGACATCAGGCCCTGAGGAACAGGGCCTGCTTAGCGCTCAGAAGCCTCACGCAGGTCCATGTGGTTGAGGGTCTCCAGCTCTGGGGTCTCTCTAGTTTGCATCTCACTCTGTTTGTAAGTGTTCATAGCACGTGCAAGGTCCAGTGTCTTCAGTGCCAGGCACTGAGAACACACCTAACAACAGCAAAGCATTGTATGACAGGAGAGATGGCCAGAAACATCACACCAGTAAAGCAAAGAACGTCTGTGTATGAGTGAGTGATTAGAAGAGGATGACTTGGGGTCGCGGGGAGACTGGCCCAGTCAGGTACCCTGCAGTCCCACAGCTGGTGGTTGAGGTCACTGAGGAAGTAACAGTTAAGGTACATTCCAGGGTGAGGAAACCACAGGGTGGTTTTAGTTTTGGAGACAAGGTCTCCTGCTATTCATGCTGACCTTGAATCTTGTAGAGGAGTATGGGCTGGAACCGATTTCTCCTGCCTTCATCCCTGAATGCTGAGATTGCAAGCATGTCCCACCACATCCCGTTTTACTTGTCTATAGACAAAGCCCAGAGCTTTGTTCAGGTCAGGCAAGCAACTTAGCTACATCTGTAGCACTTTGGTTGCTCTTGAAATAGTCTCCCTGAATAGTTCTGAAGGCAGGCCTGGAACTCACTCTGTAGACCAAGCAATCTTGAGGCAATCTTCCTGCCTCTGCCTCCAGAGTACTTACTGGAACCTTGGCCAGGTCCCCTCAGGGTATTTATTTTTAACCCCATTCCCTCCTCAGAAGTTGATTTCTATATGGGGTGTCCCAGTTTGGTAGTTTCCTGTGGCATCGGAGCCACAGGGTCTGGGATGTCCCACCGAGAAGTTAGAGGGAGTTCTACATCAGCTCAGACCCTGATTGTACTAGCTTGTGTTGAAGCCCTGAGAGAAATGCCCCAGTCTCTGCAGCGCCAAGCCACGCCCTCTCCAGAAGCCCCAGCGGGGAAAGCCTCTCACCAACCAAGTGCCGCCAGAGGCCTCTCTCGGAAGTGCAGGGTGCCTGAGTTTGCACTCTTGTCTTTAGCTGTCTTGCTGCTTGCTAATAAGATATGCAAATTATCAGGGCTGTGAAATCCTAGCCCCATTCCATCTTCTGTTTAATTAGCATTTAATCTAATCTGGTTTTAATTTTTTTTCACACTGGCACCCTAATTAAATGTTAGGGTGTTCGTCTTAACAATTAAATTATATTGGCAAATAGAGTCTTCAAGAAACTTGACCTTTTTTTTCAAGTCAGAGCCCTCTGCAGCTAGATGCAGATATTAATTAGATTCTGTGAGATACTGCTTCTGGGTCCATCGATGAACCCACTCCGCTGTTTTCCTATGGCCATGGCCCTCCGTTCCACAATGCGCACGCATCCAGGGAGCTGATCCCAGTAGGCAGTGGGATACAGCTGAAGGGGTTTGTCAAGGGTTTGTCCAGAGGGTCGAGTGAACGGGCCAAGCCCCTGACTTACACTTCAGCCATGGGTACTGTTGACTGTGTGAATGGTCTGTTGTGGGAGGTGGGGCTTTGGTCTGGAGGGGAGGGTGCTTGCTTGAAGTGGTTTCTCCCTTCTCAGTGATGTGTGTACGCCCTTAACTTGTGATTTTCAAGTGATGACCACTGGGAAAGTTGGGACTCGAATAAACCTCATGGTGTCTCATGGTACACCGCGTGCTGCAGCAACACTTTGGGTGTGGGGGACAGAGGCAGGAGGCTTTGCCGTTACCCGCTGGAAAGGCGTTCAGAGGTTATTCTCAGGTAGAAACTGGGAGGAGCAATGGGAAGAATTGTTTTTCTATCGAGGGGACAGGTTGGTGGCAGAAGAAACCTTAAACATGACCTCGTGGGAATTTGGGATAGACTTTGGGACAAAGGAAGACAGGTTTTCCTTTCCCATCACATACCAAGATGGGATGTGTAGTGTCTTGGAAATCCAGTTCATGGAAACTTGTCACTGGGCTGCCCTCCCCCCCGCCCCAGCCCCTTCCTCTTGCTCTACTCTTTGTATAAGATCCAGGTCTTCTTGGGACTAGAGCACCTTGTATTTTATGCAGATCTGGGTGCAGATCTGTAGCGCCATTTTAAGCCTCCTGGGGAGGGTCCTGGAACACTCCGAAAGCGGTAATACTGTGTTCAAGGGGGCCCTTTCTACTCTTAGAGGTTCGGTTTGTGTGCCTGTCTGTATGGCTATGGGGGCCAAGAGGCCAGACTGGGACCATGGGGCTGGGAAAGATAAGGAGGCTGGTTTGTCTGTCTGTTTGTTTGTTTGTTTGTTTGTTTGTTTGTTTGTTTGTTTTTGGTGAGGGAACTACCAGTCCTGGCTTTCTGTGTCTATTCTGTGATGCAGATGACAACTTGCCGGAATCTTTCCTTTTCCCTTGTGGGTCCTGGATACTGAACTCAGGTCATCATGCTTGGCAGCAGGAGCCATTACCTGCCTCTCACTGGCCGTACCGTGTGCTGCCTTATTCGACTGTTCCCCTAGCCTATGAAGTCAGCCTCTCTGAGGCATCCTGATGCCTCTTTTCCCCTTCATGTCTGCCAGGTTTTCCGGACAGACTTGATCACAGCCATGAAGATCCCAGATTCATACCAGCTCAGCCCGGATGACTACTATATCCTGGCGGACCCATGGCGGCAAGAATGGGAGAAAGGTGTGCAGGTACCTGCCGGAGCGGAGGCCATTCCAGAGCCCGTGGTGAGGTGAGCCAGGTGGCCAGGCTAGGACCACGGGGCAGGGGATGAATCTGAGGTAGCTTTTTGGTGAGGGACCTACCAGTCCTGAGATTCCTTCCTAGCCTGTCTCTAGTCTGTGGTGAATTCTCCTGCCCAGCCACAGTAAGCATTGGTCCAGAAACACTGGCAGGGTTACTTTTGAGGCTTTGGGCTTGCACTCTGCTCTGAAGCCAGATCTCCAGGATCCACATTGCCTCTTACCTTCAGTAGGATCTTGAACCAGAAGTATAATCTTGTTTCTGAACTAATGGTGACAGCTGTTTTCCTCATGGTTGGAGAAGGTCTAGTAAGTGATTCCTAGAAGATTCAGGATGGGGGCTGGAGAGGTGGCTCAGTGGTTAAGAGCACTGACTGCTCTTCCGAATGTCCTGAGTTCAAATCCCAGCAACCACATGGTGGCTCACAACCACCCATAATGAGATCTGACGCCCTCTTCTGGTGTGTCTGAAGATAGCTACAGTGTACTTACATATTACAATAAATAAATCTTTAAAAAAAAAAAAAGAGCTGGGCGTGGTGGCGCACGCCTGTAATCCCAGCACTTG
>BDUI01007148.1:45923-58140 GCA_002335545.1 Apodemus speciosus
GGGGCAGGGATTCTGGAAGACCGAAGAAGAAAGCTATCTAAGATAACAGTGAGACCCAGCCCCAGGTGTGAGGGCTACATGTTGGTGGCTCAGACCAATGGGAAGTGCCACGTGCTCTATGGTGTCGTGGCAGGGGGCGGGCATGCGATGAGATGTCCCTGCAAGGCCCTACAGTGGCAGTGGCCTGGCCAGCCGGCTCTGTCTCTAACCATGGCCCAGGGCCAATAGCTGAGGGTACTCCACCTTTGACTGGAGTTAGAGGCCTTGGGTGGCCTGGCCCTGTCCTGATTCTGGCCCTTCCTCCCAGCTGGTGACTTTCTGTTTCCTTTTCTATGAAATGGAAGTAAGGATCCAGCTGACCTTGGGATCAGGGTTAGGGTTAGGGGTCATACAAGGACGGTGGCYGTCCACCCCTTGGGGTCACACAGGGACGGTRGCCGTCCACCCCTTGGGGTCACACAGGGATGGTGGCCTCCACTATTAGTTGTGTCGTTTGAGGCTCCTTCTCACCCTGTATCCCAGGCTGGCCTCGCCCTCCCAAGTCCTGGAATGATAAGGATCTGAGCCCCCCTCCCTAGCCCACTGCAGGCTGAGTTTTTCATTACTGTTGGCCCCAGCAGTTCAGCTCTTAGAAGAACTTACATTCCAAGAGTGGGCTCCACATTGCTGCAAGGCCTGGTGTTCCAGCACGGGCATCTTCCCTAATGGTCCAGGAGCAGGATTGTCACCAGCGTGAAATCGATTTTACGGCCAACCCAAAAGATABGCTCTCCTACAGATTTCAGCCACAGGCCCGGGCCTTGGCAGGCGGCGCGGATGGGCACGGCCACCGCAGCGTCCAGAGTTATTCACGGCTGACAGAAAGATTGCAGCAGTGGGCATCAGCCTGCAAATGCCAGCTCATTTCCCCTAGCAACCAGGCTGACTGTTAGACCCTGCAGGATACGGTTGTGGTTCCTGCTGTAAGAGTTATTTCAGCGACCGAATGGACCTTGTGTGAGAGCCAAGAGGGCGGCCAGAGCTCTCAGTCCCCGGAGAAGCCCAGAGATGAGCTTCTGGTAGCCTCGCCCCTGCTGCCCTCCAAGGATGGAGAGGAGCAGTGAGAAGCAGATCCTGCCCCTTTCTGACCTTGCCTCCCTGTCGGTCCCTATATTAAGGGTCCCTTGCCAAAATCCTTCACAGCACTTGGCTGGTGACAGGGTTACTCTGTCCACTACATCAGTCAGCACTCCGTTCTCCGGGCCTTTGTCTTCATTCAGCCATAATGGAGAAAGGGCCCACCCCAACTGGGGATGACTTCATCCTAGATAATTTTATCTTCTGWGCCCTTATGGTCCCATTCTGAGGTTCCCAGCAGGAAATCTTGAGGAATTCCACCCTTACAGAGGCCCGGGAAGGTGTAAGTCTGACAGGAAGTGGTCTGATTTGCATTTCAAGAGCTTTGCTGAAGGATGGTTTTACTGTCCCTGTGAAGGGATGGGGGATGGGGAGGGGTGGAACCAGGCCTTGAAGAGAGCTGGTGTCCCACACATGAAGAGACTGGCGTAAATGTACTGATGGGGCAGTTGTGGCTGTGGGCCAAGAGCAGGTCGTGAGGATGGATGAGTCCATCTCAGCCATAATTCCTTCAGAACTCCCCTTTGCCCAGAGGGTACCCCAGGGCATGCTCACCCCCCAGCCCACCCCACCCCTGCGGGCTTTGCCTCTCCTTTCTGTTTCCAGCACACTGTCACCACTGGCCCAGCTAGGCCTCCTGCTGAGCTCAGGCGGCCCTGTCTAGGCCGCCTGTCCTGGGAGTATTTCCTGCCTTGCTGGGTGGCAGGCAATGGGAAGAAAGAGATGTCGGCCCGAAGCTTTCTAAGAATTTATTCCAGAATGTAGGAAGGCAGGAGCCAGGCTGAAGTGCAGGAGGAGAGGGTCATGGTAAGAGGTTCACAGGCTGCTACCAGTGGTTAAAATCCAGGACTGTCCTTTGAGGAAGGGGCTGGACATGGGAATTGGTAACGCTGGGGTCAGTAATGAGTGAACCGTGATGGCCTGGTGTTGACAGTGCAGATGAGGAGTCCACATACGGAATGTCACAGCAGAGTCCTTATTGATCCCTCCTGTTGATGATGTCGGCTGTACTGGACCACCTCGGAATCTCCTTCACAAGTAGTCTCAGAAAGGAAAGGACGGTCACACCCAATAAGGATCTGCTCATGCTACCTTGAGCTAGGAGGAACGGGGTCATGCCAAGAAGGAGGGGTTCTTAATTAAAGGTAACCTAGGCAGCTTAAAGACACACCTAAGAAAGACCCAAAGACCACCTGGGGACTAGGTAGCAGGAATAGGATTTAAACTGAGCTGTGGTCAGTAACGGTCTCTGTTTCTGGCAAGTTCCACACGAGCCCAAAGGTGATACCAGACTGAGGGAGTGGAAGTGTGTGAGAGAAGTGTGTGAGAGAAGTGTGTGAGAGAGCAGTCATTGGGGGTTGGAGGCACCAACAGGCAGTGACAGGTCCCCTGCATATCCTGCCAGCCAACCTGAAGAATGTGTGCCCGTCTTCTAGGCTAAGCCAGATGACTTCAAAGCCTAATGTAGAGACTCTTCCTAGCTGGCCCGAGGGAGTCGGGGGCTGCTGTCCTTTATAAAGTCAGGCGCCCTGTTGCTGTGGGTATGGGAGCATTGGCTCGGGTGGCAGGGACCTGGCTCGGGTGTAGCAGGTAGACTTGGGAGAGGTACTCTACCAGCTTGTGCTCATTTGGAAGCATGGAGATGCTGGTGTCTTGGGGCAGGCACTGGGTGTGTCTGCGGGGTTGCTTTGCAGGGAAAGGTGGATGTTAGACAGGAAGAGAGGGTTGCCAGGTAAGGACCAGATACTTCCTGCGTGCTCAGGGTTTGGGAGTGAATTTCTCAAGTTTCTTGGGCAGAGGGGAGGCAGCAGCCAGGCCCCCTTGAGATGGTAGGTGAGGTGAGAACTCTCTCCTGTGTCTCTGCAGGTGAGGAACCTGTGCTACATGGTGACAAGGCGGGAGAGAACGAAGCACGCCATCTGTAAGCTTCAGGAGCAGATATTCCATCTGCAGATGAAACTGATTGAGCAAGATCTTTGCAGAGGTAGGCGCGGCGCCCCCTGCTGGGGAGGGTGTCTACAGGGCCTGGAAGGACAAGGGGCCAGAACCCTTCAGTCCTGTCCCTTCTCACCGACATTACAGATCCATATGGGAACCTGTCAAGGCCCTGGTTGGGCTGATAGGCAAAGAACCAGAGTTTGGACTGTGGCTTTTAAGTCTCTACCCTCAGGGGAAGCACTGGTGCCCTGGGATAGCCCAGTTCCATCAGTAGTGGCTTAGCTTGCACTAAGGGATAGGTGCAGACCCACAGTCTTCCTGGCCCTGCTGGGCTCAAGACAGGCCCGAGCTGGCCAGCTCCCCTGAACCCTAGTATACGTAGGGTTCAGTATTCAGGAAGGCAGCTGTGTGTGCCTTTTGTGGTGTTCATCACATGACACCCCTCTGTGGTGTCATGTGATGAAATTCAGGCTCTGATCAGCTGTGTCTTTTATTCTCTAGGTATAGCATGCATTTAGCAATTGGAGAAACCAGGAGTAAAGGTGTTGACATTGACTGAATTGTTTAGTTATGGAGTCTGAACATGTTAAGGATGATAAGCTTCACACACACACACACACACACACACACACGCACGCACGCACGCACGCACACACCCCCCACCCCCCAGGAACATTATTGACACTCCAATGGTTGAACATACACAGCAGAAACAGCTAGGTAGAAAGAGCTTTGGACATATGCCTGCTACCACGGACTCAGCTCGCGGGTCATGCTGGGACTTGARGAGAGGAGAGCTCCTAGTCACTGGGAGAGGGAGTGGTTGTTTCCTTTTCTGATTAGCTGAGTTGCGCCATTTACCCTTTGGGGTCACCAGCACTCATCAAAGCCATATGTGGTGGTATATACCTGTAGAGGAGAGGGGGTCTGGAGGCTGCTCCTCCAGTGCCTTCAATTGCTGGCACCCACAAGGTAGCTCACAACTGTTTGTTCCTCCTGTTCCAGTGCATCTAGCGCCCTCTTCTGGCCTCTGAGGGACTGGGCATGTAGCTTACTTGGTAGGATGATTGCATAGCCTGCATGCACCCTCCCTGGGTTTGAGCTGGTTTAAAACCGGATGTGCAAGTACCATCTAATCCTAACACTCAGAGATAGAGGCAGGAGAATCAAGAGTTCCAGGTTATGCACAGCTACATAAAAAGTTCAAGACCATCCTGGACTATGTAAAAACCGTTTTCTTTTTTTCTTTCTTTCTTTTTTTTTAAGATTTATTTATTTATTATATGTAAGTACACTGTAGCTGTCTTCAGACACCCCAGAAGGGGGGGCATCAGATCTCCTTACAGATGGTTGTGAGCCACCATATGGTTGCTGGGATTTGAACTCAGGACCTTCAGAAGAGCAGTCAGTGCTCTTAACCACTGAGCCATCTCTCCAGCCCCTCTGTCTTCTTTTGACAATGTTCCCAGAAGCCTTCCTGCCTTCCACCTCTGCTGAGCATCTGGAGACTCATCTTTCGTAGACCGCAAAGGGCAGAGAACCAGATACAGAACCCAAACGTCCTGTCTTCTGCTTGACTGCAGACCTGGAGGCTGGGGCAAGGACCTTGGCTGTGGTGTYGGGCCCAGAATCTAAGCCTCTTAGGTCCAGATGTTTTCTGCCCTGTGTCCAGCTCCTTATGCTGCCATCCAGTCCAGTCACCTTTTCCACTCACTAGAACTCTTCAGAGCCTGTGGGTCTTGTAGGTCACACTGAAGTCCAGGTCCTACAAGGACCAGGTGCCTACCTCTGTCCTACATAGAGCTGTGGGCAGTTACCTTGTGTCCTACCCCAGCCGCTCCATTTCTGGCACCCTGGCACTGACTTTGGTACCGTTAGTTGGCAGACACAGTGGATGGACGACCCCTGAGCAGCCACTCAGGTTTGATTCTCTCATTCTCTGACATAGAGCCTTCTGGGAGGAGGTCAAAGGGCAAGAAGACTGACTCCAAAAGGAAGGGCCGAGAGGGTGCCAAGGGCAGCAGCAGTCCTGAGAAGAAAGAGAAAGGGAAGGCTGGCCCAGAGTCCGTGCTGGGGCAGCTAGGTGAGTCGGGGGGCCCGTGGGGCCTGGCAGATGCTTCCTTTACCCTTTTCGGCTTCACCCCGAAGAGAGCCAAGCAGCTCAAAGCAGAGATGGACCACTTAGGCCCTCCCTCCTCCGGGGCACACAGCAGCTCAGCCTCACCTCACCTGAGAGCCCAAGAAATTCTGGCTGCATAGAACTCTGCCAGCTCAGGGGCTGCCCTGGCCAGGATGCAGCATCCTCCCAGAGGTCCCTAGAAATCAGCTGGGAGGGCGGGGCTGCAGGAGCCCTTTATTCCTGCTCCACCCTTCCCAGAGTCTCCACCCCTCCACCCAGCCACACCCACCTGCTGTCTGTTCAACCCCAGCTGACCTTTCTTGAGCCACCCAGAGACTAAGTGACATGTGACATCAGATTCCCTAGTAGTCACTGCCACAGTTTATCTCAGTAAAACCCGGCCCAAAGCCCAAGGTTCTGGCCACCCTGTCTGAGGAAGAGTTCTCTCCAGTGTGTGTCCCTGTCATGCCCCCACCCCCCCCCAAGCTGCTGGAGGCACTGCCTGTAAAGATGCAGCGCCCCCTGGTGGCCTGTCTGCTCTTGCCACTTTGAAATTCCTTTGAACAAGGAACTCACCACCACTCCACAATTTGAAAAACTGATCCTAGGATCAGTCAACCTGGTGAGCAGGGGCTACCCCCCCCCCCCGCACCCCGCTCCTTGGTGGCATTAGTGGGACGCATGGACAGAAGAGGATGGCTGGCCTGGGGGGGTTGTCTGGAGCTCACACACCCGTGGCGTCTCACCTGCCTCCTTTCTCCCGTCCGTCAGGTCTGTCCACCTCGTTCCCCATCGACGGCACTTTCTTCAACAGCTGGTTGGCACAGTCGGTTCAGATCACAGCCGAGGACATGGCCATGAGCGAGTGGTCTTTGAACAGTGGTCACCGGGAGGATCCCGCTCCAGGTCTGCTGTCAGAAGAACTGCTACAAGATGAGGAGACGCTACTCAGCTTCATGAGGGACCCCTCACTGCGACCCGGCGACCCTGCCAGGAAGGCCCGAGGCCGTACTCGCCTGCCTGCTAAGAAGAAACCACCCCCACTGCAGGATGGGCCCAGTGCACGGACCACTCCAGACAAGCCACCCAAGAAGGCCTGGGCCCAGGATGGCAAGGGCACGCAAGGACCACCCACGAGGAAGCCACCGCGGAGGACGTCTTCTCACTTGCCGTCCAGCCCTGCAGCTGGGGACTGCCAGCCAGTCCCAGCAGCACTGGAAGGTCCTCCGACACTGGCMTCCGAGATCCTGGAAGAGACAGCCCCCGTGGCTTCCGACTTGAATGTCCAAGTGCCTGGCCCTACAGTGAGCCCCAAACCCGCGAGCAGGCTCCGGCCACCCCGAGAGATGAAGGTCAGTCGGAAATCTCCGGGTGCTAGGTCTGATGCTGGGACAGGACTGCCATCCGCTGTGGCCGAGAGGCCACAGGTCAGCCTGAATTTCGACCCTGAGGCTGACGGCTACTTCTCTGATGAGGAGATGAGCGATTCTGATGTAGAGGCAGAGGACAGTGGGGTACAACGGGCTTCCAGGGAGGCAGGGGCAGAGGAGATGGTTCTCATGGGGGTGCTGGCCTCCTAACTCACCCAAGCCCTGCCCTGGTCCCCTACAAGGCCTCAGCCCAATCACAACTGCCATTTCCAACTGCTGAGTGTCTCAGACCCCACCACTCTGTCGTGGTTTTATTTTTAATAGAGAGAGAGTTCTGAATTCCACTCCGTTGTCTTTCCTCTGTGCTGGCCTAGGACATTAGGATTCCTCCCGTGGCCCCGACCACAGGGACTATACCAGGTTCTATGTGCCACCCGTGTCCCAGCCCATGCCACATCGCCGGGCTTCTGGCTTGATGTAGACAAGGTAAGGGAGAGAGCTCAGGGCTCTTGCCCTCTGCCACTTGGGTGACACAGACTGTCGTTTGGGCATTATTTTCATGGCAGATGGGCCATCCCAGGGCCTGCCCCGCCTTGTCCCCCCCAGATTGCAATGGGGTCCATTTTGGGTTGGGGGGGTGTCCTGCTACACTCCACTGATCCCTAAGGAAGTATAACAAATGATACCCAGCCAGTCTATTCACTGTCACAAGCACAACGAGTTTCTATGAGAAAGCACTGAGGGGGTGCAGGGGGCCCGCCGGCTCCTGAACGGCCCACAGCATCTGAGGCCCGCCCCGCCCGCCCCCCCACCCGCAACCCCCCCCCCCTTGCTGCTTTGTCCCTGCCAGTGCCCAGCCCAAGCAGCTCTGGGAAAGGGTTCCCAGAATCCTTCCTGAGCTGTGTTCTTTACTCAGGGGACCCCCCAAACAGTTCTCCACCTGTCTAGGCGGAGGGCTCCAAGGGAGGGCCAGTGCCCAGCCCGGGACTCGGGGCTCAGATCAGCCCACTGCAGAGAATCACTCTGGGACTTTAACTTCCTTTCTTCCTTTGGGGCCAGTCTCGGCCACAGTCTCGCCGTCTCAATATGGAGCTGGCCAGACCAGACCGTTTGCCTTTTGAAGTTTCCTAGTCCTGCTAAGAGATGAGCTTCCTCATTTTCCTTCTGGAAACATCCTTCCAACAAGTATAGTGGGATCCCGGGGCCCAGGGCAGGCCAATGGTGGCCTGCTGGGGCTGGTTGAATTGTTGCTGGATCTTCCTGTATTCCTCTGTCCCTTAGCGCCTTAACCCCCTTTCCCTCCCTACTGTAACACCCCCTCCCCTTTTCCTACTCCTCTTCAAATCCTCCCTCCTCCAAGCCCCAAGGTAGGTTCTGAAAGGGTTTTGATGGAGCGGCCCTAGGGTGATAGATAGCTCAGGGAACAAAGGAATTCCGTGAAAACATTTTTTTTTCTTTTATGAATTACTCTTGGGTCACTTCCGCCACTGGTAAAGCCAGAACTTCTCCAACCAGAACCTTGCAAAAGTCCAGTGAACCAGTCGAATCATTCTGAGAATGCCAAAGAATCTTTTGACCATAATACACAGCACAGCCCGGACCTGACAACTGTCGTTGACTTGAACTTCCTTTTCAAAGGAATTGGTTAGCAACAAAGTTCAGAGACTCGGTTATTGCACACACCTACAGAGAAGGGCCCAAGGCCGCCGCCGCCGCCATTGCTGCTGCTGCTGTTGGTTTAGGTCCCTGGGCTGAGCTGCTGTGAGTGTGGTCCTAAACTTTGAGGACTCCCTCCCCCTTTTGAGGGGGGGAGAATCCTGACTGTGAATCCAGCGTGGTTCCCCCATCRCCACCACATAGATACACAAAGAGCAAATACACAGGACCTTCACCCACCTTGACTCCAAAACTATCAAGGTACGACAGTGAGTTTGAGCAAAATCAGAAACAAAGATAATGACTTCGGTTAGGGGATTGGACCAATGTGTCTTATACAAATGGACTCCGATGGCGTGGGGTGGGCTCCAAGGATCCTGGGCATCCAGATGGTCTCGGCTACCACATAGACTTAGTCTGCCTGCCCATCTTGGTAATCGTGACAGCTCAACGTCAGCGTCGACATCCCCACCCTGTCTCTTGTTCACTGCCTTTGAACGGACCTTCCTTACCCCTGTGCTTTGGGTCACTTTGGGTCGCAATCTCATCTGCTAGACTGCCTGGTGGTCTGACCTGCGGGACACGAAGGGCATGGGGGCTTAAAGAACAACCAAACGCTGCAGGGGAAGGAAGGGAATGTCCCTGACCACTCTGTCCAACCAGGCTCTGCCACAGAAGCCCAGTTGTTGTCTGTGATAACGGCTGGCTGGTTAGCAGACCCCGTCACTAGGCCAAGCCCCACGCCAGTCTTCATCCCGCAGCTGTCTCCGCATGTAAGATGTCCATCAGGCCGCAGGATGAGGGTGTTCCACAGCCTCTCCTTAGTTCCAGGCCACACTGTGTGCTGTAGATGGCTTTGCCACACTATGACCAAGGCACCTTTTCCAGACCAGAGGCAGTGCCCACTCTTGCCCTCATCCACAACCCCTCCCTAGGGAGGGAGAAAGGACTCTGTGACTCGTTCTGGCTAACGTGCCCCTTCCACCTCATTTCCTCATCACAGGACACAGGCTAATGTGCAAGGAAAGTATTTTTCTGTATCATAAGTGTATTTTGAAACAAGGAAAGATAGAATACTCGTTTACTTTATTAAATGGGCTCTGACTTTGTGAAAGGCAAGAGAGAGTCTTTATAACGTAAGGGCCTCAGGTTTGTTGGAGAAGCCAGTCACCCAGGTTCCCAGGCATAGGTATTGGACTGTGTGTGTGTGTGTGTGTGTGTGTGTGTGTGTGTGTGTGTGTGTGTGTGTGTGTGAGTTTTGTGCAGATGTGTGTGCAATGCATGGATACCCTATGGGACTTGCTGGGGTTTTCTAGTAGAGACTCAACTGCCTGATTCTACAGGAATATTAGCAGCGGGTTAGACTTTGGGTTTCCTCACCATTGTCATAAGGTCAACCTGTACCCATACCTGAAGTTCTGTGTAACAATATGTGATCTCTGTAGTAAGGTCCTTGATTGAGGAAGCTACTCTCCCGTGCCCTTGGCCCAGCTGGCCACATTGGCCAAAGAGCCAGAGGAGTTGGAATTGGGGGACCTTTGGTCGTTCTTTAAGCTGCTTCCTGCCGCCTTCTCCCAAGGATGCACGCTTGTGCTCCATCCAAATCACTTGGGGATGGCGGTGGGGAGAGTGACATGAATGTCACAGGAGGAGACACCTTCTGTCTTTGTTTCAAAGAAAGTGATGTGCCATTTGTTAATATACAAGAGAACTATTGAAAAAAATATATTGAAAAGAGCAATTTTAAATTATTTTTGGCTTATGTTGCAATATTTATTTTCTTGTATTAGAGAAGATTTCTTTGTAGAGAAAAAAAATGTATTTTTCATTACCGCAAAAACCTATTTCTCCTTTTTGTACATTGTCCTTGTTCGCGACCCTTAACGAGCAATAGAATGTTCGGTCACCCCCGCGTGGCCAGTGCCCACTGTGCCCTTGCATGATTGTGTTGCTGCTGCTGCTGCCGCTGCTGCTGCATAGCTTCCGGCCCTGTCCTGTCCTGCTCACTCACTGGGGCATCCGGATTGCGGGCCCCCATCAGGGTCTGTGTCTGTGGAGCCCACAGCACTCCTTGTGTGTTGGCAAATTCAGTTAATAAAGCAATGTTTTCTGTGCTGGCTGCTGTGAAGTTCTGTTGCATTAGGTGGGTAGGAGACCTAGAAATCCCATCACATGCCTGCGACGGTGTGCACAGTAAGAGTCCTGAGTTCCAGTGCTCGCAAACATTCAGTACTCACCACCGACTCTACCTTAGAGGGAGTTTCTTGATATTCAGGGTTAACCCCTGGCATTCAGGGTCAGGGGTGAGAAGGTAATCTGAGATCAAAAAGCCTCTGGTAAAGTACCAGAGCAAAGGTAGGGCACAGGGAGGGTGGCTTTGAGGGAGTGTCATTATTCCTTCCTGTAGTAGGTAGTACTTTGATCACGTATTGTTAAGATGCTCTACCCACCCAAGCTCTCGGGGGAAACCCAAAGAACCAATAGAAGTAAGTGTGGCCTGTGTATATGATCCCAGCACGAGGGAGGATCAGAAGTCCACGGTTATCCTCCCAATACATAGGAAGTTTGGGGGATGTTGGGGAGAACGTCTGAGGTCAGTCCCCCCAAACTTTAAGAAAGATGAACTTGGTGTGCTTGTAATCCTCGGTACAGTTGTGTCCTGACCTCCACATGTGCACAGTTAGACACACACACACACACACACACACACACACACACACCTTTTGTAAATTAAAACCCCAAACTTACTACACCACAGCCACCAGGCTCCTTGAGATGATATAATACTACAGTGACAAAGTGAAGTGAGTTGTTTATTTCTAGAATGTTTCCTTTAATATTTCTAGATTGTGGTGAACCACAGGTAACATACAGATAGCAAAACTGCTCTGGGCTGGGCACCGTGGCTCTGCACGCAGAATGCACGCACAAAGCCCTCCGTTCAGTTCCCAGCACTGCCTTTAACTCACAGGCTGTAGGGTATAGATAATGTGACATCATGTAAGTGAGTCCCTTTGTGACACTTTCTGTCCCTCTGAGGTTGGGTCTGTCTCATGGAGTCTAACTGACGTGAAACTCTGTAGGGTTGAAGACGACTTTAAACCCAAGCTCCTGCTTCTCCCCCCTCAATGCTGGGGTGACAGTGACAGTCACACCTAGTCCACGATGTGCTGACTCAGTTACCATCATGTGACCCTGCAGGGAGGTGGGCCGCCAAGAGGGCAGAAAACTGGCTCTCTTGAAGGGAGTATTGAGACCTCAGCCCTTTCCATTTTTCTTTACTTCCCTGGTCATAAAAAGAGGCTTTGCCATGCACTGCTCCCATGATGCCTTGCTCCACCGGCCCAAGAGCAACAGAGCCGTCAGACCTCAGACTGAAACCTATGAAATCATGAGTCAAAAAAGTTGTCCGTGGCATGTGTGTCCTCACAGTGATGGAGATGACCAGCACGATGTGTAGTCGTTTCCTCTTCGAGACAAGGTTTAGTTAGCTATATAATCTAGGTTAGCCTCAATCCCACAATCCTCCTTGTCTCGGCCTCCTAAGTATCTGGGAATAAAGGCACAAGCCACTGTATCTGTATCATATTAGGTATTTAGACTAGTTAAAACTATAGAGACTGAAGTAGGAGGTTCGTTGCCAGGGGTTGGGATAAGAACGTGAGGGGCTGTACGGTGGGCATAGGGAGAGGAAATATCTGGGGTACAGGGCAGCTGATACAGATGTGTATATGGTTAACAATAGGGTGCTGTACTTGGAAACCACTGAGTTTACTTCACACATGTTAGCCCAAAGGCCAGGAAGCAATCATGTATTATTTGCTCAGTTGTTCTCAATTATATAAATGTCACAATTTGGTAAAAATGATAGAGTGTAAGAGCCAGGCGTTGGTGGCGCACACCTTTAATCCCAGCACTTGGGAGGCAGAGGCAAGCGGATTTCTGAGTTCGAGGCCAGCCTGGTCTACAGAGTGAGTTCCAGGACAGCAGGACTACACAGAGAAACCCTGTCTCGAAA
>BDUI01007149.1:0-21636 GCA_002335545.1 Apodemus speciosus
AAGAAAGAAAGAAAGAAAGAAAGAAAGAAAGAAAGAGAAAGGAAGAAAGGAAGAAAGAAAGAAACTAACTGGCAGCAGAGTGATGACAGAGAACTACTACACAAAGAAATAAGTACAAAAATAGCTAAGTAGAACCTACCATGTTCTGATGTAAGGACTGCAGAATGTATATAGTTAAAGTGGATTTAAAGCCAACTATTACATTGCTGGTGTGTGTTAATTGTGACATATTGATCAGGAATACAAGAAAATGTTAGGTCTGGGGAAGCTAAGGAAGTAGAACAGGACGTGACATAGAGTTAAAGGCAATGCAGAACTTACACATACTGTGTTTGAAAGGTTAAATGGATTAGGGAAGCAAAATGCTGAACTCAGAAGGATGAAAAAGACGGTGGTCACATAATCAAAATGAGAAAAATAAAGAGATAAAGGTCCCAAGCAAAAATTTTCTCTCATAAACAAACCTTTGATTTTTATTTTCATAGATGTACATGGGAACGTAGCTCCTAAAATTAGAAAAATGCTGAATGAGAGATTCTAGAGGATGACAAAGGAGATCAACATAGGATAGAGGCAGGAGGGGAGGGGAGAGAAGCAGAGATGGAGGATGGGCAAACACAAAATATGTATGGTGCTATGGTTTCAGCACCAATGTTGTGATCATAAAAAGAGAAAGAGATTTAGAGAATGTGGTATATGGTGGTGTTGGGGAAGGGGGTGCCTAGGCGGGTCCATGCCCAGGCATCCCATCCCCTGAGGGACCAGACATACCCAGACATGGTATAGAATAGAGTTTATTCAGGGCAGAGGATGGGATTTAATGGGATAGTGGAGGCAGGAAAAGGCAGAGAGAGTAGAGAAGTGAAGGCTGGCCATGACCATGTGGAGAGAGTGGGAAGGGGAGGAGAGCCCAAGAGGGCAGAGAGGAGAAAGGTGAAGAGAGGCAAGAGGGTCCTAGCAGCCTCTTTTAAAGGCCAGGCCTACCTCGCTGTTGCCAGGCAACTGTGGGGCGGGGCATAACTGACTGTTGCTAGGTATTTATGAGGTGGAGCTTAGACAGAATCCTAACATAAGGAAATTATATAGTGAACCAAATTAATTAGATTTATCATTATTTTTTAAAACCTATTTTGAAAAGTAAACTCTTGGAATAAGAAAAATACAAAACTCATGGAAACAAAAAGGACAAAAAGATTATCAGAACAAAATGGAGCACAGTATCATGGAAGAAAAGAGAAGAGGCATTTAAAAAGTTTGATAAATAATGGCAAATCTGCTGCTTTTCATACAATGGGAGTCACTAGTATATACCATTGCAAAAACAATTAACTCAACTTTGAAACAGACTGAAAAGTAAAGGTATACTTCAACTCAGAATTTATCTTGTTACAATGAAAACACAACTCTGTTGTCCAAATTTTTTGAATATATGTATATATACACACAAATGGATGTTGGTATTGTCTTCTATCTTCTTTTGTAAAAATCAATGGCAGACAATGAGAGCTTCTATTTTCACATATTACAAGCTTCGCTTGCATCCCAGTCTCATTGGATATTGTTTCTCTATTAGAAGTCATAGTATCAGTGACATTCTTCTCCCTCAAGGCCAACTTTAAGTATTAGATATTACTTCTATACATCTCAGGTTTGCTGAGTAATTTAAATGAGTTACCATATGTAAACTGCTTGGAAGATTATGTGGCATATCACTGACAAAGGATATTTTAAACTTGTAACTTGTAGGAGTCCTCATCAAAGACATGAATTTGAATAGGAAGAGAAATGTGCCCTTCACATTTATCAGGAGATTTGCTGGAAATCAGTTAAGTATTAAGCGATGGAAGCAAGTGAAAATAAACCACTATATTTAAGAGCACAGACATGTTAGTAAATATAAATATATCAATGTTTAAGTGAATGAATCTAAAATGATAATTGGTGAAGGTGAGTGATATAAAATAGGCAAAAATGTTCCTGGAAAGTCAGAAGAAAAAATGCAGTCAAAACGCAGAATAAGCAGGGATATTCTGAGACCAAGCAGAAAGAATGGTGCCCAAAGAAGCAAAGGAAATAAAAATTTCAAAGAGGACAGGCTGATAATTGGTGACAAATAGCCACGACTAAGAGGAAATCATTGGAGTTTGAAATTAGACCATCATTAAAATTTTGTTTTGTGTTGTTTTAATAATGGAACTGTGAGAAAACTCAGTTGTGAGACCTAAGTAATAAAATAGAGTAAATAAGTATAGATTATTCTTTGAGAGACATGTACTACGAAATGAAAAGGAAGATGAGAGGCCAGCAACTGTAAATAAGTTGAAGGGAAGGAAATAAAGTGTGGGAGCCTGAACAGTGCAAATAAACCGGAGGAAAGGCAATGAAAAGAGCACATGCGCGGATGAGATTTATCCTCGACCTGGTTCTTCAACCACTGAAAGTAATGAAAATCCTATCATAGCTGAGCAGGAAAACATCTGTAAGAAGTTGTTAGTTTAAAATATAATTAGTTCAGTATTTTAACAGAATTACTTCATGACATTCTAATAAGAAGTCTCAGGACACTACCAAAATAGAAAAGTAATTCTGTTAAAATACAACACGAATTACATTTTATACAACAGATTTTACCTTTTGTTTTTAATTTCACTGTTCTGGACATATTTTCTAACTTTTAGAGGATATTTCCTCATTCACATTAAATATGCCTAATAAACCTACTTCACAATTCTTAGGAGAGTACTAGGCTCTGTATATAATAAATTACTAAATTTTGTAGCTCATTAAAATAGGAAATTTCAAATTGTAGTTTGCATATGTTTGCATCTGTAATCAGTATTCAACAATTCCTTGAATATTTAGCAAGATGTCTATAATTTCTCCATATGGTACTTGTTAAACGCTTGCTACTTAATCATTCTAATCTGTGCAGCACCATGAAGGCCAGAGAATGTCAGCAATGTTTCATTGTCTTGGGTAAACTACTCTACAACGACAAAGTCATGTTAATACTGAGGTGCTACTATAATGAAAATGCAATGCATTTCTAGATGCTTGTATCCCAAAGCCATAAAGTTCAAGCCATCATTCTAAATCATAAAGGCTGTGTGGTTCTGAGAGGATTGATTACTTAGCCTGCTTGCGATTCAGTTGCCTGGTCAATAAACTGAAGATAATTCAGAATTGTGGCAGAAATTCCATTTAAAGTTTTTTTTAACAATGTAAATGTTCTTGTCCATATATGGGAAACTGTTCCAAACGTAATGAAAACTTTGATTCTAAATAAAATAGGTCAGTCCTCCTAATCTTTGGAAGCAAAGTTCAAGATTATTATATGTGTGTCTGGCAGTGAAAATAATCTAGTTAGGTAAGCAAAGCCAACCCAGTAACATGGACAAAACATTAGAGAACACATCTAAAAGTACGTTTATTAGAAAGCATGAAATTCCATTGAGACAAAACATAATAGCATGAATAACTGTCATAGATTAGAAAACGCTATGGGAAAATCTCAATTTTAAAAACACTAATGCATAAGCAGCATATGATAAAAAGTTTATCAACATGCTCATCTGAGAAATAAAATATTTTTAAAATAAAAAAGAAACATTACTACAATACTACAGATTCTCTCTCTCTCTCTCTCTCTCTCTCTCTCTCTCTCTCTCTCTCTCTCTCTCTTCCTCCCTCCCTTCCTCCCTCCCTCCCTCCAGACTTTCTCTCTTTCTCTACACCAGTTTCTACTGAGAAAAATGAAGTCAATATTTTATAACACGATAAAAAAATCAATGGTGTTGGTTGCACACCCAGCAGAAAATTTTTACATGGTCTTACTATAAAATAATGTGAAAATTTAAATACAGAAGACAAATCTCTTTAAGTGATGATCTTCATAGAGCATCCATTGGTATATACAGTACCTAACACAAAAAGCACTGTGAGAGCAAGTTCTGACTTACACACTTGACTGCTTAAAAAGTGTCATGCTTTCCCACCATACCTGACTATTCTCTTACATTTCCACAAAAGACTACAAGCTCTATGAAATTGTTCAGATAATAGTACCGACTGAGGTATTAGCACTTTACTCTAGATTACTGCTAAGGCTTTGATTTCCCAATATACTAACTTCTGGTGTCAATGATAATAATGCATGGCATATATGTAATAATGAAGAAGCAATTTCCTTAAGTTTAGGTGACTTGAAATGAAAAAAAATATGCACAAATAAATGTACTTTTATATTCTGTATTATAAATGCCGGCAAAAAGGTGGTGTAATAACGGGTACTCCAAAAAGTTGAACTCTTTAATTGATTCATAACAAAATAACCCCACCTGGAGATGCAAGGCCTCATTATTTTCTAAGCCTTCCACAATTGGTGAAAATCGTTCTCGGCTATTTCGTTCAGCTGCAGCAGTGATGCCCCCTAAAAGTTTGTCTAGACTGTAAACCAAAATGAGAGAAAAAAGAAATGAGAAATTCTTCTTTATTTATTAGATATTTTCTTTATTTACATTTCAAATGTTATCCCCTTTCCTCATTTCCCCTCCAAAAACCTCCTATCCCAACCGCTTCCCCCTTCTCATTAAACCAACTACTCCCACTTCCCCGCCCTGGCACTCCCCTACACTGGGGCATCAAGCCTTCTCAGGACCAAGGGCTTCTCCTCTCACTGATGCATGACAAGGCCATCCTCTGCTACATATGCAGCTGGAGACAAGGCTAGCTGAAGCCATGGGTCTCTCCATGTGTACTCTTTGGTTGGTGGTTTAACCCCTGGGAGCTCTGTGGGTACTGGTTGGTTCATATTGTTGTTCCTCCTATGGGGCTGCAAACCCCTTCAGCTCCTTGGGTCCTTTCTTTAACTCCTCCATTGGGCACAAGTGTGTTCAGTCCAGTGGTTGGCTGTGAGCATCCCCCTCTGTATCTGTCAGGCTTCTTATACACACATAAGCATAGCTCATTCTGTATTTTAAAATTAGTGGTTGATATTTATATAGGGCATTGCAATTTTCACATATTTTTAAATACACAAATCTTTCAAATACTTATAAGACAATGCTTTGAATAATCCCACTCAGAGTAGCTAAACAGAGCTATGTAACATATGTATTATTGTACATGCTATTTTTCTATGTATGAGCTGTTTGTGTGTGTGTGTGTGTGTGTGTGTGTGTGTTCCAAATATTTATCTACAATTTTATACTATGCCTTCTTTTTCATGGGGAACTTCACTTCATGTTAATATATAAGATAAAGTAAAATATTATAGTAGAACTGTACAAAATAAAAGCATCTACATGATTCAATTAAAGAAGTCAAATTGGGGTCTGGAGAGATAGTTTAAAAGTTAATAGCATTGAGTGTTCTTCCAGAACAATTTACAACTCTCAGTGAGTTAACTGTGTTTGTATGTTTATGTGCTTGTGCCATGTACATGTGCGTGTGTGTGTGTGTGTGTGTGTGTGTGTGTGTCCTATGTGTCTACCCTGTGTTTCCCAAAATAACTTTTTGAATTTTTAGCACATTTCCAATTGACTAATGATGGCTTAGTGGGAAAAAATCAATTTGTTCACTTTAAATTTAATCTTTAAAAAATCTGGACTATACGATATCCAGAAAAGGTAAAATATAAAATAAGTATGTTAACCAAGAATGTTCTAAGATCTACTATTTTCTTCAAGTTACCAAAAAGAAATAAAAATACTAATTTCGCAGGTGTCATTTTTCAGTGCAGTAAATAGAACATATCAATACTTACATATTCTCTTCCCCAACAATGCAAATAGCAGAAAGGATTTTTACTATTTCAGTCATCATATTCTGTTGTTTTGGGTCAATTGCTCTTGCCAACAGTAAAAGGCTTCTCTCGTCTCCTAGAATCCTTTGTAGTCCAAACTAAAGAAAACAAACAAAGGAACTCTCATTAAAATTGAAACGTCTATGGAATATAGTTTTCATTTAAAATAAACCCAAAATGAAAGAAAATTCAAAAAGCAATATCTTCGGGGTGGTGCTATATTTAATTATGTAAATTCCCCTCAAATGCAGTTATTCTTTGTATTTTATTTGGAATGATTACATCGTAGAATTTTTGTGGCTTCAAGAAAAATGATTATCTTTATTCCTCAGGACAGTTTTTTTTTTTTTATTTTATTTTCAGTAAATATGGGAACAATACTTGTTTAACAAACAAGAACATATAGAACACATACTGAGTGTACTTTCTAACGACATTTTTTTGTAATAACATATCCATAGTCAAGGGCGGAATTTGTGGTTAAATTTTCTAATATATTTGCACTGAAAATTAAGGTTAACAGAGGACCCAAATGCTAAAAAGCTTTCATGTATACTATGTGCTAGTTAAGAAATACAGATGTAGTGTAGATTTTCCCCTACTTACTTGACCATCTACCTCATCTCTTAGGCAGCAACAAGTAAAATTAAGGTTAACAGAGGACCCAAATGCTAAAAAGCTTTCATGTATACTATATACTATTTGCTAGTTAAGAAATACAGATATGGTGTAGATTTTCCCCTACTTACTTGACCATCTACCTCATCTCTTAGGCAGCAACAAGTATCAGGGACTCAGAGACATAGCCCTTGGGTTTCCTTACATATCACAGGAAGATGGTCAAAAGAGTATCAGATTCAGTTATTTTCTACGAATGACCCCAAATACATGTACATATGCATTCACAACTGCCAATTCGTAGATTTTTCAAGACAAAAGTTAACATTAAGTTATATTAAGTTAATAGAATTTCTTTTACCTTTGTCTCACAAAGTATATTTCTGTAATCTCTCATTAAATGTTTGCTTCATTTTACAGCTCCCTGGCAACATTATGTTTCATTGGAAACTATTACTAGATAACATATGAACAGCATGATGGTTCTTAATTTAACTTCTATGAGAAAAAGTGAGCCTGGCTAAATGTTTTAATATGACTTTAACTGTGGGTCTGAATAAAGAAGGGAACATTCAGACTGTAAAACACTTTCTGATGTAGGTAACCTCAACTTCAAGGACAATAATAATAATAATAATAATAATAATAATAATAATAATAATAATAAAGTCATTTTACATGAAATTTGCTTTCCTCTATTTGGAAAATGTATTCCAAGTGAAAATGAATATATCAGTGTGTGTTTCCTATCAGAATAGCTGTTTTATGGATTGTTCCCCATGCTTGTAATTTAAAGGATTCATTTATTCATGTGGTGAAGATATATATTCAAATCATAAACATAGAATAACAAAAATTTCTGTTTAGAATAATTTAAATCATCATGTTTTTCAAACCTGCCAAACAGGTAAGAAAAAAAAAAGTGAGTCTTAACATATCTGCCCTATTCCCTGTGAGAACAGGGCTCTATAGGAAATCTTACTGTTAGAACTTTCTGTAGTCACTATTCTAAGTATAAGGATTTGTTATCTTATAAAACTATGATAGTTGACAACATGAATCAATAAGAATACAGAACAAAAGCTCCCATAGCTCAATTTACAGAGGAGAACACTGATTAGCCAGAGGCTGTTATTTTTCAAAGGCCGTGTCTACTTAGGAATGGCAAAATATGAACTGCATCTCTGATTTTTGGTGCTGTGTTCTCTTTCTATAACATTACTACTTTTGTCAGTTGCAGAAAGAGATTCTTTCTTGAGCTGTGGAGAAACAATGTTCAATTAAGTTCATTGCTGTTAGGAATTAGATGCCGTGACATATGAGATCTAAATTCCAAATGCACAGACATACAGAAATTCTGTACTAGCAGTGATGGGAGTCACTCTATACGAAACTTCCTGATGGGTCCATGAGATGGCTCAGGGGATGAAGGTTCTCAATAAAATGCCTGACAGCTGAAGCTTGATCCCTGGGACTCACATGGTGGAAGAAGAGAAGTGACTCCATCAAGTTATACTTTGACCTTCACACACATGTATCCGTGCATCATACTTATACATAATTCAGTGTAAAAATAACAGCAGTACAAGGGAGGTGATGAAGGATTTCATTAGCAATCAGGTACGGTACTGAATGTGCCAATATTATTTGCTGGTTAATATGGACAGTATGATCACATTGACATTTAATAGTTATACTTCACATTTAGCAAGTTTCTGGTTATTGTTATAATTAGTTGTTTCTATTAAGTACTTTGAGATTATTAAAATATCATCTAAAGGACATTATGTAATTAAGCAAACAGATTAGTCAGTTATTTTATCTGTAGGTCTCCACAATATTGTCTAACAAAACAATATTATACATACATAAAAAAATATTCTATCCTCCATAGATTTCTTTTATGCATATTAAACTGAAAGTGATTCAACATCAAAATATATCTCAGCCTTATAACACTCTCACAAAACTACATGAAACTTATCCCTACCCTTGAATTTTCCATATATATAATAAAATTTTATTATCAGTATGGAAATTATATTCAATTTATGACATTTAAATGTTAGTACTACTTGGGAATAAGAGATGGTTCAGAAGTTCAGAGTACACACTATCCTTATAAAGAACACAGGGTCAATTCCTAGTACCAACCTTAGGCAGCTCAAGCCTGTAGCTTGAATTCTAGGGAATCTGATTTTTTTAGTACCTCATTGGATATCTGCATGCATGTGCTGTGCATAAAATTACCTAGCAACACATACACATGAATAAATCTTTTTTTAGTTGACTCACCATGGCATTTTTTTATTTAATTTTAAAAGCCATCCTTGTGTGATAGAAGAAGTGAGTAACTGCAGAATATAATAAGCAAATCCAAATAAAAATAACATATAATGAACACACAGGGATAGTCCCAGCATGCAACCTCGCCCTGACAGTAACAAACTTTGGCATAGTTTATTCACAAATGAATATATCGGAAATATGAGATATTCCATAATGGTAATACAAACATGATACTGCATAACACTTTCAGACACTTTATAACTTTGTTGCCTTTGAACTCTGTAACTAAATATCTTTACTTGTGGTTTATATGCTTTAGGCATTTGTAGGAAAATGAGTTATAGTATTTACCCTTCAAAGGTCAATACCACAACCCAACCTAAAGCCATTCTCTTTGCCTAAAATCTCTGGGTCTATGGGTTATGGCTCAGCCGTTAAAGGCTAGGCTTACAAACAAAAATAAATCTTGTAAAATGAAAAAAAATTCATAATCATAAAAGGAAAAGTATATCTTCTAATGTGAGAGCTAACCTAATATTGTTGGCATAATTACAAAACACACAAGCAAATATTATGTGAAGCAAATACACTTTTAAGGCCCATTAACAAAAACACATAGGGTAATCTGCATTATAAATATATTACTGAAACTAGAATAAGTACCCACTACTTTATTTGTTGCTTACTTCCACAGTGTCAAGCAAGATCCCCCTTTTGTAGTAGAGGGAGAAGTAAATGCCATTTACCTTATTATTCATAAAGGCTTTCAGGCACTGAATGACTTTGTACTGATTCTTCTTGTCGATATTTTCTTGCCTAAATCAGTAATATAAAAAAAAGTCATATTAGGTTGTGTTTAATTTTTCCCATGTGTAAAAGGTTTTAAATGTTTATTCTTACTGTTTTTTGTCCAGTAGCTTCTCCAGCACATCCAGTAAGACTCCAAGTCCTTCATAGCCAAAGTTGTTAACCCAGCTAAGAATTAAAAAAGGATATATAAGTAACTTCAATACTTAGTATATTAGATATTAAAAATAAAATTTTGGTTTTCAAATATGATATCCTGCCTTACAGCTGTTACCTTTTTTCCCCTGTGATAAAATTCTAGACTCTGCTGATGACCCTGATATCCTCATCTTAATCCCAAACCTCTCTTCATGGTTTCCTCATGCCGATATTGCACTACATAAAATATTTTACCAGCTTCACATACTTAAGTCAGAATTTATTAGCTAAATTTATCTCCCACTATTTCTACTCTCACAAATCAACTCCTCCTCCACTCTTCAATATTCTCTTAATAACACCATTACCCTTTGGTTCCCTCAGACTTGAAATACTGGCTTAATTGTTTGGCCTGCCATTCTCTTTCACCTTTTCATTTATTCTGGTCATTTCACAAACAGCTGCAGAGCATCTACAAGGTACCAAGTATATATGCAACATAGAAATAATGGGCAACATAACTAAGCCCTTACGCTCTAGGAGCCTACTACCTACAAATAGAGAGATAGATAATGAATGAGTAACAAATTATATAATCATTAGTGCTTTGGAACAATGAAGACAAACAACTTTTGTTAAACAACAGAAAGACAAGATGCAGTTATCGAATATGTGACCAGGAAAATATTCTATGATAAGATACTACCTGAATAAATCACTGAATAGATAGAATTCTAATGAGTAATTAGAAAACTGACTTCTAGGATGTTAAATATTGTGTTTGGAATGTTCCATCAACTCTGTGGGAGGGAGTGTATCTGTGGGGTTGGAAACACAGCAGAAGATCACATATGATTTGCTTTAAAGCACTAGACCATTGGGTATCTAGTTAGGAATGTTCCAGCTTCTACCACGCTTCCTCTAAATGCTCCTCTGTCCCTTTCATAGTTTATGCTAAAACCTATTTTAACACTATATTAGTTTATCTTAACATGGCTGAAAAATTCCAGGGGATGTCTATTTTTTTATGCATTTTACATTTAAAATATCTAACTGAATACTTCACATTCTTCAGTCCAAATATCGACTGGAATTACCTCAATGATCCCTTATCCTGACATTTTCATAGAGTCTAATCTACATTTCCAGCCTGCGACTTTATACCACATTTGCCAATGGAATCAGACAAATGATTTCAAGACTTCTCTCAGAACTTTCTTTCTTAATTTATTTATTCTTTCTTGTAAGAAGAAAACCACAATATCATCTCTCGAGGCCTCCAAGTATAAAATGACTATTTTTAACCATTAGTGATTTCTGCATACCCTGGAAATCTTGCAAATATGGGTACTTCTTTAAAAACTCTCTCTATAATCTTTTATTTTGCTTTTATTTATTTATTTACGTATTTATTCACACTCTAGATTTTATTACCTTCCCTGGCCTACCCTCTGACTGTTTCACATCCCATACTTCCTTGCCACCCTCCTGTGTCCAGGACCCTTCCCACACCCCACTGACCTCTAAACTCCCTGAGGCCTGCAGTCATCTGAGGGTTAGGTGCATCATCTCTTAATGAACACAGACCCGGCAGTTCTCTGCTGTATGTGTGTTGAGGCCTCATATCAGCTGGTGTGTGCTGCCTGGTTGGTGGTCCAGTGTTTGAGAGATCTCAGGGGTCCAGAATACCCAAGATAGAGCTATCTCTAAATTTTTATCACTTAATGTCAGCCATGGTTTTTATTAAATACATTGACATTTCATTTGGATTTTGAATTCACTAAATACACTGTATTTTCTCAGACATTTCTTTATCATCCATTGTCCCTATTACAGTAGCTTACATATAATCTATGACATACTTGTAAACAATAAATATTTACTAATTTAAATTTAGAACCAATTTTGGTAAAAAGAATACGCAATCATGTTTCATAAAGTTAAAAAAGCACACAGAAGGTTGTAAAATATCCATTAGATTTTATACTGCCTATATACATATATAGATGCTGCAACATTGGGGAGAGAATATGAGGCCTCACAGAAACCATGTAAGCATTATACCACTGAGATCATGTACTTCACAGATACTCAATATATTAAAATGATGTGTTTATGTATTCCATAGTATTTAAACTTTCTCTGGTGATGAACAAGCTGGGCTCCCATAGGCTCATGTATTTGAATAATTTGGTCCTTGGTTGGTAGAAATATTTGGGAAGTATGAGGTGATGTAGGATTGCTGGCTTGGGACTGTTACAGTGGGGCAGGTTTGGGGATTTAAAAAGCTCATAAAATTTTGAATTAGCTATCTGTGCTTCAGGCTCTGAATCAAGGTGTAATCTCTCAGCTACTGCTCCAGCACCATGCCTGCTAGCCTCCCACAGTGATGGACATAGATTCTAACCCTCTGAAAGTGTCAAGCCCCTAATAAGTTTTTTTCCCTATTTTTTGCTTTCATTGCGGTGTCATAGCAAAATTAATGGAAAACACTGTCCACCTCATATTTACCTAAGATAAATATATCAACATAGCAAAAAGTATATATTTTTATCAGATTATCATTGAGAGTCATCAGCTTATTGAAGAAAGTATAATTTAAAATAGCTGATAATCAGAACCAGTCACATCCTCAAAAGTATGGAAGCTCATTTTAAATGAATATAGCTTTTATTTCCATAATGAAAGAAGAAATCAATATGGCATTGTAATGATAACTGGCAGTGAGCTAATATTTGTAGCATGTAGTCATTCAATGCAATGAGCTATTTTCCCCATGACTCTTAATAAGTACTGGGCTAGTGGCACAAAGATAAAGGGACATCAGTTCTAAGTATAATGTGTGGTATTCAATTCATCCCAGAGAGAAATCTACAAATATGATCACAGAACAATAGCATGGATCAACCTTAACACTGTAGGAGTCTAAACAAACCTTACAGCTTTCAGAATCTGCTTCAACATTTGAGAAGAAAAAAATTATTGAGTTCTTTAAATTTAATGCTGTAAAATTATATTTGATTGTAAATATTACTCGTGTTTTCTTTATACCCAGCAATATTAAATTATTAGGATTATTTCTTCATCCAGGAAAGTATTTAATAGAAGAGAATGATTTATATTTATTCATTGAAATCAGTCACCCACAAATAACAGACTAAAAATACATGGTTAAGCGCATTTTAGATCCATTCAGTGAAAATTATTGTTATTTTAAAAAATTATTGTCATTTTAAAAATGTGGTTCACTTACACAATGGAATACTACTCAGCTGTTATGAATGAGGACATCCTGAGTTTTGCAGGCAAATGGATGGAACTAGAAAATATCATCCTAAAGGAGGTAACTCAGACCCAAAAGGACATGCATGGTATGTTCTCACTAATAAGTGGATATTAGCCAAAAAACAGTACAGAATACCCAAGATACAGTTCAAAGAACTCAAAAAGGTCAACAAGCTGAAGGACCCAAATGAGGATGCCTCAGTCCCACTTGGGAGGGAAAAGGAAGCAATCACAAGTTAGGAGGGAGAGAAGAACCTGGGAGGGAAAGTGGACAGGGCAGGGAATTGGGGGAAACCTGATCTGGTATTGGTTGAGGGAAAAGGACTGAAGCCCTGAGGGCCAGCAGAAAGAATGGAAACAGACAACCTCAGGAAGCAGGAGGTTGGGGGGACCCTCCAGAATGCACCAGATATGGAAGGTTAGAGACTCTCAGGACTCAAAGGGAGGGACCTTAGATAAAATGTTCTACAGTGGGGCGAGGGAACTTGTAGAGCCCAACTCCAGCACAAAGTTAGGGCATTAAGAGAGGGATGGAGTTTCTATCCCACAGTCAAAACTCTGACTCAATTGTTCCTGACTGAAAGAAATGCAGGGATGGAAATGGAGAGGAGCCTGAGGAAAAGAAAGTCCAATGATAGGTCCAAAGTGGGATCCAGCTCAAGTGGAGGTCCCAAGGCCTGACACTATTACTGAGGCTATAGTACACTCACAAAAAGGGGCCTATCATGGCTGCCCTCCAAAAGACAAGCAACTGAAAGAGTCAGATGTAGATATATGCACCCAACCTATGGACAGAAGCTGCTGATCCCTATGGTCGAATTCAGGAAAAGCTGAAAGAAGCTGAAAAGAAGGACGACTCTGTAGGAGGACCAGCAGTCTAAATTAATCTGGACCTGGGAGATCTCTTAAACACTGGACCACCAAACAGGCAGCATATATGAGCCCCCCAAAACATATACAGCAGAGGACTGCCAGGTCTATGTTCATTCAGAGAAGATGCACCTAACTCTCAATAGACTGGAGGCCCCAGGGAGTTTAGAGGTCAAGTGGGTTGGGGTGGGGTGGGGACATCTACATGGAGACAGGGAGCAGGGAGGAGATATGGGTTGAATGGAAGGGGAATAAAATTTGGAGTGTAAAATAAATAAATAAATAAATAAATAATAAAAAATCACATAATTCTGAAACTTAAGGGTAAAAGGACAAGTTTACTTATTACAAATTAGGGAGTAAGAAGTCTCAACTGAGAATGTAGCTGGACAATGGAAGAGTAAATCTAGACAGAGATTGCAGTTTTTATAGTAGTAAAGGACCCCATAAGGAATTTGGTGGTAGTGGGGGGCTGAACAAAACATGGTGTACCCTGAATATACTGACAAACTCAATAAGTATCCCCCTTTCCCTTTCTTTCCTTGCCAACCCCATTCATCTCTTTCTCTCTCTCAGGCATCAAACAATGTATAGACTCTTGCTATATTCTCTGGCATTCATAGCATTAGGTAGGTAAGCATATGCAACAAAACCATATGAAGAAAAAAAGGCAGGATGGAACAGCTTTAATTAAAACAAATGTTGGCTAGGTTTCAAGACTGGGCGTTTGTTTGTTAAAAACGATAACACCCAAACTAAGTGTTGCTCTAATTATGTACCTCAAACCAGCACCATCAATATAATTGTGAATGTGCTAATATATCAAATTGTGGGGCCATACACAAGAACTATAGAATCAATCCCCAGGGGAGGGGAGATGGCAGCCAAGTATGCTTGAATGCGATTAAAAGTGACTATAATGCTTGGCAAATTTTAAAACCACTGGCACAGAAAAGTTTGTTGTTGTTGTTGTTKTTTTAACGAAGTACAGGCACTCTTTTGGAAGTGAGACATGGGCTAAAAACAACTTTAGACTGTGGTATACAATGAAACAAAACAAAAAACAATCTCACTACTAGAGGATACAAAACTAGGATAAAAGTCAAGCTGCTGACACAAGTTTTACAAGTATATCAATTGCAGCACTTACAGAACACTAATTGGGGTATATAGAACTGTAATAATACATTTGATGATGGTATTTAAAATCTAACTTGGGAACTGCACTTTAAGTAATAAATGTCCCTATGTTATCTCAACCTGAATATCAGTTCCAATTCACTGTAGATGACACAAAGTTGCAAGACATACAAAAGAAGAGAATAATACCAAAGGTAAAAAATATGAAGAATGCTATTTGGTAACTTCCATAATCATCCAGAATAAGATTGTTCCTTTCTTTTTTACTCAGTCACAATTAACACAATTGTAGTGTAACTTAACAGATATTATGCAACAAAACCACCACATATTTTTATATAACATCTACCTAAGAGTTTTTCCAATACCTCACTGAGGATTTCATGATTGCTACAAAGGTACACTGAGTTTATACCTACAAATACAGAATAAATTCCTTCTTTATTTATAGTCTAGTTCATATATTTATATAGACCACATTACAATCCATGTTATTATAGATTTTTAATGTCCTGACTTTTATAAGAAATCATTGAAGTACCACTGAACAAAGAGATCCAGGGTCTATCTAAAATTTTAACTGAAATTTTGGACAAGAAAGTTATTCAGGAAGAATGGAGAAGAATCAAATATACATTAATGGCATTGGCATTCCCAAAGCTTATTCAACAGATAAGAGAACATTCTTTCGTCCATCAATCCATCAATGGGATATACTTTGTAAGCCATTCCACTGATGAGTTAAAATGCCTGAATTTTATAGGAGAAAAAACATAGATTTGGATGTGTGTGTATGTGAGCATGTGTGTGTGTATGTGTGTGTATGCATGTGTAGATCTCACATAGACATGTGTTTTTATGTTCTATGAAACTGCATTTCTCCTGCTTGAAACTTATAAAAAACTAGATTACAAATTATGGACACGAACAACCTTTCAAAAGAATTAAAAGTAAAATTAGAAAGTTCTACACTAAGTCCCATAAGTTGTAAAAGCAAGTGGTCTCATGTGCAGAAGTCTAATATTAGTCATGTTGTCCCTTTATTATAGTTTGTACACTGCTAAAAGTTAGTATAGAGGGTTATGTGTTCTGTACAAAAGAGTTTTATTTATTTCTAGTGGTGTCCTAATCCCATGGGTAATTGGATTCTACATACAAATCACTGAAACATCAAATAACATGACTGATACTTCAAACTTTCTTCAGAAAATCAGAMAGAGAGCAAACATTGCAACACATGAAGCAAATAATTCAAGCAGTTTACGAGAGTTAGAACAATATTGTAAGTGTGGAGTTTGTAATTTTTAGACAAAGCCAGCTAATCTTAATACTATTGCTCCTAACATGACATTCGTCAATGCAATTACAACTAAAACTAAGTTATATGTGCTATGTTGCAAAACGAGAAAGCTCCATGTGACTAAATCAAATGTATACCCTAAAAAAATGCATATATCTTTCATGACTCAGTATCTCGAAATACTATAGATGGAAAATGTCATTATTTTACCATCTTTAAAGGATGTTATATTCAGCTAAATTAACTTCATAACTGCATTTCTATCAAAATATACATTCAACAAAAATAAAATGTTAAAGAATAAAAGAATAATACAATGGAAATATATGTATGATCTGACAGAATTTAATTATAAACATTTATATATACCCATTTTGTCTTCATAAAAAAAACAACATAGTACTAGACATTTGAATTCCCTGAAATGATTCATTTTCATAGATTAATACATGAACTGTACCTGAACAATTATAATATAACTGTTTGATAAAATGCTGTCATTTCCAGAAATTTGTGCATAAGCTTTGAAGGTGACACTTGCTGACCACTTTATTTGGCCTGATTTACAAAACGATTGAATGTGTCAATTTCCACATTTGACACTCAGAGGTTTTGACTTCAGTGCTCTAATAGATTACAATTTCCTTAGAAATTCCCAAAGAAGACATCCCATCTTTCTTCCTGTCTGCATTTATTCTGTCCATCGGGCTCACTAGCAAGATCCCACTAYGTCTGATGTGATTCACACACTTTCAAGAGGAGAAAATGTGCCCCATTTAAGAATGATCATATTATATAAAAACAAATTTCTTTTCCATATTATTATAACAAGATACTTTACTATCTCAAGTTACACAAAAATATCTCTTTACAAAACAAGGTTAACTATAATTTTTTTTTCTCAGAAAACACTTTCCTATTTATTAAAATCAATTTCTTAGGCTGCCTAAATTACTCCTGAGAAAGTCAAGGAAATAGCTTTAACTGTATCTATTTTAAATATCAACAGGCTATGCAGTAGGAATATTTTCCTCCACTCCTGCCCTTAAAAGTTGTTATAAAAGTATAATAAAAAGTCATACTCTATAATGGGATAAATTATGTAAAGTGTGAACAAAAAGGAAAATAAACTCCTCAATCTATAGTAAGTAGGGGAGAAGCAAGAGCAAGATACATTTCACATATTCAAGCCAAAGTCAATTGTATTTTATGTCTTAATATGTCTAAAATTTTGACTATAATTATATTAGGACAGTTGCTAAATCTGATGGCTTAGAGATATAACCATTCAAATTTACAATAAAATGTTAACTTCCACAGGGGAAAAATGTATTGGTTTATTCTTTTAAGCTAAGTAATATAGCTAAAATTCTATCATATACTCCACAGGACATCCAATTTCTGTTGATTCCATTGAATTATATTAAAATAAAATTATTCTAAGAAATCAGATTCCTAACCTGAAAAGCCTCAAAAATGAAAACAGAGCTGATAGAGTTTACTGTCATAAATAAAAGAAGTCCTTGAATGCAATTTGTAAAAAAAAAAAAAAAAAAAAAATAGTAGCATTAGCATAAAACTCAGGCTCAAACTTCTTTTCTTAACCCAATTTGTATATTTTGCTATCTGAGTCTTCTCAACAGTAAACAAGTGGTAAAGGAAGTTTCTTGCAAGGTAAGAAGGGTAAGGAAAGTTGAAGGACAATTGCTCTTTGATGAATACAGAACAGAACTGCAACCTTTTTTCTCACCTACCAGGTACAATGTGAAAACCATGCAATTAACAACTCATTATAGATGATGATTGCTATGTAGACAAAGATCAAACAAATTTAATGTTCATAGATATTTTTAGTGCAGGAAAACTACACATAGATAATGGTCTTAAAAGAACCATTTCCTTGGGTGTTCTTTGTAGATTGAATTTTTCATCTGTAAATGTTATTTACTGTGAACATGATTTTTAAATATAGGAAGTTTGTTTTTTTGTGTTAATCTTTATGTTTTACTTTAAATGTATCTACTTAAAACTGGGGATAAACTGGACATTATATATTTTTGTCTGAAAGCAGATGGCTAAATACATTTTTGTTCATTGTATTTAAAGTGTTGAAAACTTATTTCTAGTACCCACATGACTTATTCATATACCTGTCCATCATAGATATACATTTCTCATATCCTTAACAAATATGCATTTCTCATATCCTTATAAAAGAGCAAAAACAAGCAGAATCTAGCATATTTCAATTGCTAGTTTCCTCCTATTCAAGTTCATTATCAACAACTAATATAAAAAAAATCATTAATTAAGTCAGGCCAGTTGCAACAAAACTAAAATCCATGCCACCCAAAAGGTTGAATCCAAAGGATCACAAGTTGAAGGTCATCCTGGGTTAGAACATGAAATCAAGTCAAAGATAATATAGGCAATTAGGTTTGATTCTGTCTCAAAAGAGAAAGTACGGGAGGGAGAAAGAGAAGAATGGGAGGGCAGACTATCAATATAGGTCAATATATATAATGTTCAGTTCCTAGTATTGTTCCCAAAACAATTAGTTGATACTAATTTTTAAGTTTTTTTTTTTCATTTCAAAATGTGAATTATACCTTAGATGCACAAATCATAACCTATAAGRCATCTTCTTTTTATTTTGTGGTCTATCATACAATAAAAACAGTACAGATACCTAAAAATAGACTTTTTTGTTGCATAGTATTCCATCCACTATGTTTCAATTATACAGCAGGAGGGTGCTAACAGAACTCTGTTTATCCCATCTACCATCCACATAACAAAATTAAACACCCAGGAAAACGTACTTTTCTTTTTTACTGCATGGGATTATCAAAACACAGAAACTTAAATACAAATATTTAAAAATAACTTCAAAACTATAGTATTCATTAATATTTGACCTGATAGAAAATGTATTAAGTATCTGGAGAATGTGTAATACTGGTTTTTAATATGGAAATAGCAGTTCTTGTTTGACCTATCAGATGTCTTTAGCAACTAGAATGTTGCAGACTGCACTATTCTATCACTTTCAGCTAAACTTCCTTACTTCATTATCTCTTTATAGTTTGTCTTATTTTCATTGATTATACTGAATTTCCAATAAATGCAGTGAACTCTTTTTGTGTGACCAGCTTCTTCCTCTGTCAATATCTTTTTCAAAAAGGACTCAGGACTGTACTAAAGTTCAACAATGAAATGGAAAAGCTCTGTGAGTGGTCAAAAATGAAAAGAAGGGCAAATAAGATGAAGCACTCTCTTAGAGACAAAGGAGAGGGGCAATGCAATGGGAGGTGGGTGGAGGGGAGACCAGGAAGGGGGATAACATTTGAAATGTAAACAAATAAAAAGATTAATGAAAGAAAGATGAAGTATACTGTCAAAGATGATTCCAGATCATACATACAGGGCTCAAGTTTAAACTATGATGGGATAAATGAACGTTCCACAATGAAAGATAGTTCAAGGATTAGAATTAAAAATAATAATTAATTTCATGTAATTTCAAGTGTGTTGTAAGCCCACAAACTGAAATTCCCAGCATCATGCTTATAATATAAACACAGTATGCAACTAACATGGTTCTTGAATCTTCAGAAGACTGTTTGCTAATTCATATTTATCTAGTAGCCTTCATATTGACATCTCAAAAATGTATAGTCACAGGATTGAAATGATAATCTTTATGGAACTAGTTCTTGCTCCTCAAAATCAAATATGCTACAACAGTGTATTTTTGACAACCAGGCTCATTTGGAAGGAAAAAAAAGTCATGAAAGTGAATAGTGGAATCAACATGTGAATTATTATTACTTGTTAATAATTTAAAATAATACATTCAACTAGCAGACAATATGATAAATGATTTCCAATGTTCAACAACAAAAAAGAATAACTAGTGGCAATTACTTATATATTTCATAATGGCTAATGGAGATAATTTTTAATGTCCGTAGCATAAAAATTTTTGATAAGTGTTTAGAATGATTTATATTTCAATTACTCTGATCTGATCATTACACATTACATACATGTATTAAAATGTCAAAGCGTACCCTGTAAGTATATAAAAATAGCAACAGCCAATTAGAAGTTAAAAAAATAATAGAAGATAAGTAAATTAATAAAAGTACAATGACTGATCATAACACATCTTCTATACTATTCTCAGGCAAAAGAGGAATAAATATACTAACAGAATACTTTCAAACTTAGTGTGTCTGAAGGTTAAAGACTATCTCAGGGTGGATGTCTATTCATTTTAAAAGCATTATGCTAATTTTAATCAATGTTCCTAATGCTGGGCTTCAAAACACTGCAAATTTCTTAAACATTAATGTCTAATACAGATTTAGATCTGAATTTATTTCAAGGTATTCTTTTATTTTTTGACATATGCTAATTCACAGGGGGAAATTTATGATAACATCGATTTTTGAAAATCTGTACAGTAATTCAGTCCCTTTTCATGAATGAGTTTTGAAAACAACTGATTTACAAATGGGTCTCAACGAAATTCAATAGGTAGCTTGACATAAAAACGTTTCAGTATAATATTAAACAAACTGTCCTGGACTTCTACTCAGAACCAAGAGATACAGGCCACAAAACAGGGGGGAAGTGGAAGCAATATGAATATTATCAGCAACATTGAATTTTACAGAACAGCTCTAATGTAGATATAGGCTGATTTGAAATGTAAAAAGGTTTTAAACTCATATCCATGTTATAGGTTATTAAACTACCTCACCTGAAGCTTGTTTACATGTAAAAGAACACTGTAACATCTTGCTCTCTACTCAATTTTGCCTATAACAACTAAATCTCAATACAAGTTTTTCAGGTTGAAACTGTCTGATGTGAAAGGATATAAGCCTAAAGCCTTGCTGAGAGGTGGACAGTCTCTCCTGAATTAACCGTTATCTACCATTAGAAAAACAGCTAGAATCACTGAGCAACCACTGTTGTCTAGGGCACATGAATCTTCTCTCAACAAACCACATAAGATACTTGGCTCTCCTAGGTGTTAGCTGGCATCTTAATTGTGAATTGTCAGCTATCCAGCTCCTATCAAATGTGTAGCTAACATGATAGATATGCCCAGGGGAAAGCCTTCCAGGCACTTCCAAAGTATAATACACCTTCATAGCAGGGTAGGATATAGGAAAGCTGCAAACTAGTACTATTGCTGTATGTCTGTTTAGAAACATAATGACCTTGGCCTCATGTAGGGAAAAAAAACTCATTCATGAGATCCTCTGTGTTTTTTTTTTTTTTTTTAGATTTTTTTTATTGGATATATTCTTTATTTACATTTCATTTCCCTTTTTCCTGGTTTCCCCGCCCCCCCAATGTCCCATATGTCTTT
>BDUI01007149.1:23091-35059 GCA_002335545.1 Apodemus speciosus
CTAATGGCTGAATAGTACTCCATTGTGTATATATACCACATTTTTTGTATCCATTCTTCCGTTGAGGGACACCTGGGTTCTTTCCTCTGTGTTTTATAAAAAAATTATTCCACTGTGATGTGGAGTATTTGTCATTTTAAATGCATCATGAAATAAAATTATTCACATTCAGAATTAGAAAGCTGACCTCCCTTTAAATAACAAATGCMTAACCAGGCACTAATTTCAATCAGTGGGATATACCATTTAAAAGAGAAAACATGAAGATTTGACAGAAAGAGTTCTGGAGGAAGTCAGATGAGGGAAATACGGAGTGTGATCAAACCACATTGTATATATGTATGACATTATAGAAGAATAATTAAGCATCTTGTAAAAGCATAGCATAGCATGATATAATTATGATTGCATAGAATGTTTTTCATAGTTTTTATCAAAATAGCCTTGTAGCTAGAGGGATATGTTAGCACATTTGGAAAGTTTTCTTTTGATTTGCTTAGTATCTAGTTTTCTGCCAAACACAAGGCAAAATGTCTGTGCTCACTTCCAGCTTCTTTGGTAAATGTTATCACATCTGTGAGAAGAGGAAAAATAAATCCTTTCAAGTTTACAAATGTGTACTTGTCTCAGGCATATTTTCTTCTTGTTAGTTTCTTTCATGTAGATTTAAACATGTTTCCTACCATATTAATAAATATGCATTTAACATAATCATTGTAATGAAAGTAGCTGACTCTCAACAGTACTACAAATTAGCACTACCAGTATTTTCTCAATTATGAATGTTAATAACTATTTAAACAGCATCTATTAAACTTTTTAAAAGCTTGGCAACACAGCCAACACTACTTAGAGAATTAATATAATAGTAGGTACAGATCAATACTCTTAAAACACTTTACAGGGAGTTACCTATAAAAATGGAATAATTAAAGCCAAGTTTTATGACATAGAAATGGAAACAGAACTTAAAAATGTAAACAAGTTTCAGAAGGTAGCGTCACTAGAATAGAATTACCAAAGCAGGTTTTAATATTGATGTCTTGAATTTGTTTGCTTTAACTTTCTAGTACGTGACTTGTTTTAGAATACCAGTAGTAGTTTGTTGATACACAGAAAATAAAATGCTGCAGTCATTGTGACTATGCCAACTTATATGACTTCGCTTCAAATTTCGGTTAAATTTATCAGTATCAAACATATATAGGTTAATTTGACAAAACTACTTTAAATATTAATAGGTTAAAATTTTAATCATTAACTTTTAGGTTAAAATGAAATTTTTGCCTATGTACACTCAGCATCCTATCTTATAATAGAAGGAAAATGGATCATTGTGTCCTATATTAGTTTTAAAAAGAATTAGGCACACTCAATGCTGATGAAGTTTTTAAAGTATTATTTTAATGGGTGAACTACAGTATACATTAAGATAAATACTGGCTCTTGTGTTTGCATTTGTTTTATTTTCACATGATATATGGATCTTGTAAAGATCCATAAAGGTCAGAATTTTTTCATTTACATCATATTTGAATATATATATATATATATATATTCAAATATTTATATATATATATATATATATTCAAATGGCGTGGTATAATGATCTGAGTGTAAGTACTTGTACAGAAGAGTTAGAAGTAGCAAAGTATTGCAAGACAGAATTATGTATATGTAACATTAGTTCCAGGAATCTGAATCCCTCTTTGAATTCTACTTGCACAAGACACACACACACACTATGCACATATATACATTCAAGCAAACATTCATACACACAAAAAAGATATAAGGCATGAGATATTTCCCATAGAGTTACTGGATACGGAGGTCTACAAACAACAAAGACTATAGACATTGGCTTGCTTACCCACCATAACTGCATGGTAAGATCCTATTTGTAACAATGCCACACATTTTGGCTGTAGGACATTTTATCCTGTACTTTGATTCTCATAATTATAGGGATCAAAGTTTAGGTTTGGCTATTCTGGGTTTTTCAAAGTTAACTTTCAGAAAGTTATCTGAAGGTAAAGACAGTTTGACTTCTTTGTTCTAGAATTCAGTACCTAACACGTTACCAGACATGTAAGAGTTGAGTACATGCTATGTTCAAATATGCCTTTCTCACATTGATTTTTTTTCCAGCTGAAGGTACCTGGAAAGTTACAGATGCTGAAAGGCTGGTTTGAACTAATGCCTTTCCCCCGTGTTTACCCATAGAAACCATAAAAATTTCTGTGAAAAGGAAGCCTTTTGTGTACTAAGTTAAATAGCCCCTTATCTATTATGAAGAACTGATGGCTGTAATGAGTTGGTGTAAATAAAATCTTATCATCTAATAGGTTTATATGCCTCTACAATTAACTGCTCCAAATCAGAACTATTTTCTTAACAAATTCATTGTTCTTTGTGTAAAAGATATAAGAGCTTTGTGCCTTGACCATTTAYTAGGGTCTTAACTATCTTATGGCCATCACTGTGTTCATTTAAAATAAAACTTATGGTTTCTGCTAAAAAAATAATTTTTTAAAAAATTATTTGAGTTAAGAAAATAAAATAAACACTCAATGGCTAAAAATGTCTCTAAATCTGTAGAGAAATAACTACTTATCTTTTTAAAATGATTCATAGATAATAAGTTAATTCTGACACCCACAAAAATAATATCAAAAATAAGCAAAGGAAAATATCAAGAAGGTAGATTTATATTGGAAGCTTTTAATCCATTTGCATATGGAGTAACTAAGGTGTAATGCAAACACACTGACTTAGAAAGGAAAGCGGGAATATAAGGAACAGAAATCCAATTTCATAGCTAGCATTTCAGTATAACTCAACCATATAAAACTCTAGCTCTCAGAATTTGTAACTACAAAATGAAGGAGTTTTTTGTTTTTGTTTTCTTTTTAAATAAGGAAAACAAATTCAGCAAAATGCAGTTACATAAAGGAGGCTAAAGCAACAAAATTTCCAGTTTTAATGAGATAGTTAATGTCATTTCCTGGAATTAACTGAGCTTTTGTTTTGATGTTTCAATAATTTAAAGCTAATGTCCTTTTGCATAATAATGGTAGATTGAACATTTATCTACTTTGAAATTCACAATAGAACTTTAGTTGAAAACAGGGTGTTTCTAGCTCTAAAATAGGGATTACAATAACATTTCTACAGGATCAGAGTAGCCCCTAACTCCATTTCAAATGTCCTCATAAAAGACAGACAAGTGGTCCAAGATAAAGAAACCATGTGGAGTCAGAAGCAAAGGCTGGACTCAGGCTGCCACAAACCAAGAAAATCTAGGAGCTGGACCAGACAAGAAAGAGCCTCTTCTGGGGTCTTGGAGGAAGCTCAATGAAATCACTATCTGCTTTGACTGCGCAAGACAAAATTTTTACTCTTTTAAACAACTCAGTTTGTAGTAATTGTTACAAAAACCATAAGAAATTAAAAGGATGACACCCAGTGATCCCTAACTTCAGGGAATGGTTAACTGTTACATAATAAACTGTACTCAAAGTGATTTATCTTTGTATGTACTGTTTATGTGCATAACTTAATTCACATACTTTATTATGGTTCTTGGTTTCCTTTAAGCTGGTTTCCTTTTTGTTGTTGCTTCATTTATTTCATTTACATATTTGTTTCTATCCACTAGGAAGATTAATCTGTTGTTTGATGTGCTGGCTTGTTTGCTTATTTGTTAGATTCAGAAAAGGAGGCTAAGCCTTTTAAAGTGGAAAGTGACTGGAGAGCAAAGTTGCCTGATTTAAAAACTCTATTCCATGGTGCACTATAGAGTGGATACTGACACTTCAAAGGAATGCAATTAGTCTTCTTTAACATAGAAACTGCTAGGAATGTGAGAGAACCATTTCCTTTAGCATGTCTACACACTCAACTTAAAAATCAATGTTAATCTTTACTGTAGGTTCTAAATGGGGGACAACATTACCCTATATTTCCAGTACTTACTTAGTCCTGTGATATATACATTTAGTATAATCAATAAAGTTACAGGGTAGGCAGAAATCATACTTAGCCTGTAAATATGAACCAAAAATGATTCCTAACAATGAATGTATTCATAATATTAAGAAGAAAAATTGGTATATGTTGATAAATAGGAGACATTTATTTCAGACTCCCTCCCAGTCTTTGCCATAGTGTTGTATTTACTTTTGATGCCTATCCTTTCCTGAATCTTTTGAATTTGTCCACTTCAAATAGCATTGTCCATAAGGTTTCACCCTGTCCAGTTATTATGAAAGCTGGGTTTTCTTAAGGGAAAATATAGATGCTGACTTAGCAGATCAGTTATGAATCTGATCAAGATCAAGAAAGGGGCATCAACATGTTGTTCTCTGGGAGGCTCCACCCAACATAAGACTCAGACAGATACAGACATCCACAGTCAAACAGTGGTTGGAGCTCACTAGTGAACTCTTATTGGAAGACTAGGAGGAAAGATTGTGGGCCCGGAAGGGGATTGGAACTCTACAGGAAGACCAACAGAGACAACTAACCTGAATCCTTGGAGCTTTCAGAGACTAAAACAGCAATCGAAAAACATACACAGGCTGGACCTAGGCTTCCCTGCTCATATGTAGCAGATTTGCAGATTGGTCTTCATTTGGGTCCCCAAAAACAGGAACAGGAGCTACCCCCAAAGCTGTTGTTTATACCTGGGATATTTTTTTTTTTGGCTGGGCTGCTTTGTCTGATCTCAGTGGGAGAGGAAGCTCCTAGCCTATTAGAGTCTTGAAGTGCCAAGTTGGATGGGGGAGGATACCAAGGGGGTCCCAGTAGACCCGAGGGGAAGGGGAAGGGAGTGAGAGGGGTGACCAGAAGGAGGGCACTAAGTGGGATGTGAAGTGAATGAGTTAAAAACATTGAATTAAAATTAAATAAAAACAAACAAACAACAACAAAGTCAAACAAAAAGCAGCATGATATCTGAAGATAAAGACTCTGGCCTAACTTTGAATTGTCTACCACGTTCTATATCAGTTCTTCCTTGGAATAGAAAATATGAATCTCAGATTAAAGTAACAATAACCTGAATTTATTTGATTTGCAGTTACTGTGGTTATTGTGTTTTTATTCACTGTGTTTTATTTTCTTTTTTAAAGTATGCTGAGAGTATTTATTTAAAGAGGAACAATGTTTTGTTTTTAATTTATTTTTGTGCGAATATATGTTTGTTCTGCGTGTATGTCTATGTGCCATATGCATGTGGTGTCAGAGAAAGGCAGAAGAGGGCATTGGATGCTTCAGGATTGGAGATACACAGACAGTTGTGAGCTACCATGTGAGTGCTGGGAATTGAACATGGGTACTCTAGAAGAATAGCCAGTACACTAAACTTCTAAATCATCACTCTAGGCTCGAAAATGATTTTTTAAAGAGATTTAAAGGATAGCTTACTGCTAAGGAAAGACAACTTCATAAGCATACCTTAACCTAATATAAGGGTATGGTGTTCCCTCTTTCTCCTCTCTCTACAAACTACACATATGTATAGTATCTGGCATACACTCCATGTTAGTAGTATGCTCCTTGTTTACATGTTCACAACTTGCATTACCATGACTTGTGTGAACTGTGTGCTACAACCAACATATATATTCAACGTGTATGATAAAGCAATGGAATCTTTTACCTGATGGCATTTTCCATGCACTAACTTTCAAGTCAGTGTGCTGACTGGTACCTAAAATGCTCACCACATTTGCAGAAGCAGAATCCAATGCCACACTCTCAGGAGGTAGATCTAGACCAATTTACTATGGCCCAGACTTTCTACTTCCTTTCTAGAAAATAAAATTCTAATTTGATTATCGATTGATGCTTAACCTAGTGTGACAAGTACATTTGCTGACATGCTAGATGTGGCGGCCTGGCATGAGGGGTTTGCCAAAATAATAACAAATAGGAACAAGAGATTCCCTAACAAAATCTGAACTAGACAATACAAAAAAAAAACCATGTAGTTAACTCAAATAATCTAATACTGGAGAGTCAATGTCAATATTTGAACCTCAGACAATTTGCCCATAAATGCTGCACCTGAGTAAAGTGAGGCTGATGAAAAACTACCTGGGTTCTAGTGCTATCTTAGCATGCCTAATGGCTTATTATCTCATTCTCCCTCCTATTCCTAGACTTCTTTATTACAATGGCTAACCTGGTAAATAGTTGAAGATATCCTCTCAAAAAATGTATCTTATCCCTACAGTTTGGTCTCATAAGGAAGACCACTAGGGGAAAGGAACATTGGAAAAATCATTACCTCTCTAAACAAAATTGAAATAATATGCACTTTGTGGCTGGGCAGTTGAAAATTACCTTTGAAAAATGTTACATGGAAAAAAAAAAAAACCTAAAAGAATTCTAAGGAATACATATGGGAAGGCAGAGCCCTCAAAATGTAAGAGAAAGGTTGGCTAGCTTCTTCATTGAAGGGTACATATTACAACATTAGTTCCCAGACAAAATATCAAGTTACTATACAAAATGAAAAGAAGTTTAGGGTGAATGTTGAGTGTTGGGGAGAGGAGGGGAGCGGAGCCATATTTCTGTAGATAATAGAACCAGACTAGGAAGAAAAAAAATAAAGCCTGCCACTAGCCAACTGAATCAGATCCAACAATTACAACAGTGACTTATAGCTACAGTCATAAATAGCAAATCCATAGCTCCAGGATTCTGCATTTATATTAGGTGTTATAACAAGGTTATGATTTATCTTCTACATCATTTCTTTCAGCACCACGAACCTAAGGAAAGCAGGTCTTTAATTGCCTTACCTCCAGCATGATTTTCACTAGGAAAGGTAATGGTTTTAGAAAGAAGTAATGCAGAATTCCTTCTATATTAAAAACCATATTTTTCAAAAATGTCTGCTAGGAAGCACCAGCAATGTGAAGCTGCTGGATTGCTCTAAGATGGCCAAGATGAAAGATATACTGAAGAGATTTCTGAGCCAAAAAAAAGAGCACAGGGAATTATTGTAGTGATCACAATAGGGTTTCCCACCCAAAGCACCATGGACAAGCCCACTACAACACAGTATGCAAACCAACTTCATGCATACCTTGCTCAGGTAGGCACTAAGCGCCATGGATAAAATTAGCACAGTGAATGACCTCATTTCCTTCTAATTCACTACAAGAATAATTAAATTATGGTTACAACAGAAGACTATTTCCTTAATGTAATGGCCTCCTCCTCCCAGGAATAATATCAATCAAGTCAGTTGGAATATGGAGTTGCTTATAAGCCCAAGAAGGATGTTAGTGTTCAATTGTATGCTGACAGTTCTGCTCACCACACAACAGGAGTCCCTCTACTGTTCCAATCAGTTACTGGGAAGGCTTGGTTCTCATTTCCACACACTAAAGCAAGAGCTTAGGAGAAGCCCATACAAAGAATTCTTCTGAACTCTGATTTATTTTGCCACCCTTGGAAAATGCTGTGTTTTTTTTTTTTTACGAAAGTAACAGAATTATAAAAATAACTTGCTAAACAACAGGTTTACTCTGATAGCCATTAATATCTTGGTAGGTAGGGAAGAGATGACGAATGAACATTTGAGTGATCTAGCAAACACAGGCCAGAGTATGGCAAACATATCACAGACAGATCTTGCATTGTACACTTCTGCTCCCATTAAACAGTTAGATTACATTACTAAAGCTAGCCACTAAGGTCYATTCCCTTATTTGGCCATTTCCTCCTCTGGAAGTTGACTACTAAGGTTCAGCTATCAAAGTATTAAAGCCCAGAAATAAAAATCCCTCTTTTGGCCACCTTAATTAATATGTCCAATTAAAATTAATGAACTCGTCAGAATACAGGAGTTTCCCTTTCCCTTTATAAACTGTCATTTGCCTATGGGTCAGACGTGTCTCCTCTCTATCCAAACTCAGTCCTTTGGCCCTCCTAGGCAAATATGCCTTCCTTTCCCCCTTCTCCCTCATCTTCTATCGCCCATCTTTGTCTCTTATTCCCTATCCTTTGCCCTTCTGGTGCAAATAAATCTCCTTTGTACTGAGAACTTGGTATTGGGGTGTCTTATACCTACTTTAAGGTCCTTTCAAGTATGATTAAAATACATTAGATGAATTTATAAAATGATAAAATAATGTTTTCCAAAAATAATGATTTATAGGAGTTGGAGAGATGATTCAGCATTTAAGGACAAATTATATTCTCATTTTTTGAGGAAAATATGACTTTAATTACATTTCAATGGTTCAGTTTACGGTGGCTTAGCTGTTTTTTAGGTAGTGTGGTGAAGAAGACTATCAAGGTATGAAGAGCGACCTTCAGGGACTGTTCACGGCATAGTTGTCAATAAGAAAACAGAAAAGGGTCAAAGGTATGAGATACCTTAGAGAGCTTAGCACCCACATAGTAGATCACAATGCTCTATCACTGTAGCCATGGCATAAGATGCCCTCTAATGATCCCAAAGTCCATTAAGCATATACAAGGTGCTTAGATATATAAAATAAAGAACAATGTTTAAAAATAATACAATACAATAAAATAAAATACATTTAAATAGCATTTATAATTTGCTATTAAAAGGAAGAAACATTGACTCACAAGGTCTTATGCAAGATTTTTGTAATTATTTTAATGAGATGCCAACATTTTCTGATTGGTTTTCTAAACCCATTACTGATTGCTAAACAGCTAAAGGATTTTATGGGGTTTGTGTCACCTTTTAATGATTGAAGAGGATAAAGTTTTTTTCTACCTGTCTGAATACAAATAAGTACACATATCTATTTCTAGAAAAACTATATTCTTTCCTCTAGTTGAACTAAACAAATAATTTGAAATATACCATTTTCACTATATATGTAATGGAGGACTTAATGATCAATGGCTTAAAGGCCACTCACATTTACTATAACCTACATTAAAATGCGATATCACTAGTAAAGTATAATGCTGGTGTTAAAAATAAAAAATTTACACTTCATAATAAAAGCTGATAACCATTAAGAACATTAAACTAGTGGCTTTTTCTAATAAATTTGAGGGATAAAAAATCACACAGGAAACTTAAAAGTTTACAAAAGTTTAATAAAAACATTTTAGTTCATCTCTGTTCAATTAGTCTTGTTCTGTAACAATATGCCTATCTTGAAGCAAAACATCCTATTTTACATATAGTAGACCATCCAATGGTGTAGCAATACAGCAGTACAACAAACATGCAGTCTTGTGTCCATTCACCATGCAAGGAAAGTGAACTGCAATTTAGATGAAGGAGCAAAACCATTGAACTTACACATGTTTAAAGTATATGAAGATGTCTCTAAGGGAGAGAATTGCTTGAATCTGCAGTAACATCTTATTTTAAAGAAATAAATCAATGTTAATACAACAAAATTACTCAAAATAACTTGAAGTGAATATTTAAAATCGTAACTCATTTTCAGTAAAGCTGTATTTATCATGTACTATAATTAGGAAAAGTTAACATGACTAAGATAAAACTGAAACAGGAAAAACAATTCTAATTTGAACACAAATTTGTTTTCTCTTACAAATTCACCCTAGGGCATTTCTATTATTTTGGAAATAAAGTCCAACCATTGGGTCCATCACTGTTTCTTCAAATATCTTCAGAAAACAGAGTTCAATGGAGGTAGAAATAGCATGTTGCTAACAGATATCATCTGAAAATTATGTTCTGTTTGGTTTTGGTTTTTATTCTTTAACTTTTTTCTTTTTCTTTTTCTTTTTTGTTTGAAATAGACGGTACATCCTAAATATCAAAACAGCAGAACAGAAGCATCTTCAGAAACTACAAAGTCAGTTCTTTTGTCTCAGCCAGCAAAATGAAGGTGCTGGCGATCCAGGATGGGATAGATGTGTCCCTTCATATTCAGTTGTGTTCTATGGATCTCTGTTCACAGCTATGTGATACCCTTTCCCTCCTGGTGATGGCACTCTCCAATCAGATGCAGAACTTCCACATGGATGAAGTTAAGAGCTGACACCCTGGTAACCTTGGTGGCTGCCATTCACACTCGGGCCTGGGCCATGGACTGGCTTTCTGTGGCTGTGCCTGCATGGCTTTGATTCAACATCAAATGGGCATATTTCCAGGGTGTGTGTACAGCTTGTTCATGTCTTCCAGGATGCAGATGCTCAAGGTCTTGAGCCTTCTGGTTCCCTCCATGGCCTAGAGGATGCCAAGCCCTTTGACATACATTCCAATAGGCAGAGGAATTGGGTGCTGCTTGGATTCCCTTTTAACTAAAGCCTGCCTGGCCTCAATAGCTTTGAGGTCACATCATTAATTTTGTACACAATGTACTATGAAGCTTTATTGGCCTCCATGATCATCACTATGTTAGAGACCCAGGGAACTATAAATCCCTTAATCTTGAATACACTGTCAACTTCAGTGGCACTTAGCAACTGGCTTATATAGCATGGCACAATGCTTTGTGTATTGGGCCTCCATATTCCAGGCAGAAGAAACTCCAACACCTGAGCTCTGGTTTGCTCATGGCTTTTACTAGACCCACTAGCCCCATCACCACCAAAGACACTGTCTTCATTCCCAAACCCGCCCTTACTCATTTCTCAAAGACTTGGCAAGGTTTGATGGCTCAACTGGGTTACTTCTCCACATAATATGGGGCTAAGAGTGTTGTCTCCAGGTGGGACTTCTTCACAGGAGCTTGATGATTAACTCACAAGACAAGGCAGATGTAGACGTCACAGATGGCTACTGCACAATGCCCATGCCCAGCTTCACAACACACTTCACACTTCCTATGCAGCCAATCAGGTACCAGGAAGGGCAGTTGCTACTCTTAAGTTCCCAGACTTTCAGGAGATCACAGAGCCCTCTTTCACAAACCTTCTGCTGCTATGCAGGACTGTAAAACTGGGAATTATACCAAATGTCCAGAAACTTTAATTCATACACTCAGCAGAGTTAGGGCTGGAAGATCTCTGAGAGTTTGAAGCCTACTATGTTTACATAGTTCCATGATAGTCTGGGCTACACTACACAGAGAGGCCTTGCCTCAAATAAACTAAATAAATTGAATAAATAGTCTAGAAAAACAAAAATACCTTCCATATATAATATCAAGCACTATCTTATACCTTTATAAAGATGCATTTGTACTAGGAAAAATATATACAAATCTCTCCATTATTGAATGGGATATAGTTATTTTGTGTGTGTGTGTGTGTGTGTGTGTGTGTGTGTGTGTGTGTGTGTGTTCCCAGAGGTGAAAATTGAGAATCAGATCCCTTGAAGATGGAGTTACTGGTGGTTGGAAGCTATCATACATTGGTGCTAGAAAGAAAACAGGTGTCTTCTGGAAGAAGAGCAAGCATTCTTAACCATTGATCCATAATCCCATAGGACTTTACTTTTGGTTTGGTTTTAATGGCTGAGTTTAATGAGTTTTACACACCATTGCCCCTGCCAACTTTGAACTTCAGGCAATTTCACAGACCCACCCTCCCACAGCTGAAAAGGCAGTATACCCAGTTTATATTCAATTCAACTGTTCAACAGAATGTTTGTAACTAAGTACTTTAATGCTGCAGCTGATACTGATGTAGGTGCCAGTGGGTGAGAATATATTGTGGTTTCAATTCTCAAATAAGTCATATTCATGCTGGGTATAGTGGCTTAGCACACTGATCAGGACAGGGCAGAAAGATTAGCAGACATTCAAGGACAGCCTCAGGGATATTGTGAGCTCCAGGCTAGTCAGGGCTACCAAGTAAGACTGTGAGAAACAAAAACCAATAAAGATCTCAAATATTTGAATGAGATTATAAATACCGTTAAAGCACACCATTTTAGAAATGACAAGACAGCAGCCATTGAAAGATTCACACAACCGAAAGCCACATCTTAACTCTCTACTACTCAATTATAACTTTCAAACTTTTCCAAGTATAGTATGAA
>BDUI01007151.1:43825-54028 GCA_002335545.1 Apodemus speciosus
ATAAGATCTGTACCAAGGGTCTGGATCAATTTCCAAGAACTGTACCATAAAGGATGGACAGGGTGACTTTCTTGATGTCACTCCCTCCGAGGAAGTGTCTGATAGAACTGAGACACAGAGCCCAAGGGGACAAGCAGTTTGAAGCAATTACCTAAACAATTTTGACCAGAAGGTGTGTGGCCTCTCAATGTCACCCACTCTGAATAGAGGAGGAGTAGCAATGTCTTGCCTCATGTTAGCAATTAATTAGAGTATCTCTGGACACACATACCGAAACTGACTCATTACAAACAATTTTATTGTTGGAAAAAAGAGACTTGTGTTTATTATTTATGCTATGTAGAGGCATAATTTCTTATCTGCTTTATACAAGAGATAGAATCTTTCCTCTGCCCAAGAGGAGTTCTTACATGTACCATGTAGTGTTTAATTTTTTTTCCAGTCTGGATAAATGGCTCAGTGGTTAAGCATGCTGGCTACTCTTGCAAAGGACCAGAGTTCAGTTCCCAGCACCCATGTGGTGGCTCACAACCACTCATAACACCAGTGCTAGGAAATCTGACGCCCTCTTCTGCCCACCTCAGGCACTGCAGCTCTGTGGTACACAGACACACATGCAGGCAAACTTTAAGACACATAAAAGTAAAAAAATTTAARAGTTACATTTATTCATTTAGTTTACAATTATGTATCATTTGCTTGTTTTATATTTATTTATTCACATGGCATACATGTGGGGGTCAGAGGGCAACTTTCCTTCTGCCTCAAGAGTTCCAAGAATTGAACTCAGGTCTTCAGACTTGGCAGCCAGCCTCTTTACCCACTGAGCCGAGATCTCGCCAGCCCCAGGAGGTGCTGTTACTGACACAGTGACTATAATTCTATATTTTATTTTTTCCTTTAAATTTTGTATTTGACTTTTAAAACCCAATTACCTTTGTGTGTCCGTGTGCTTGTGTGGCTGCATGCATGTGGACGTTAGAGGTGATTTTCAGGAGCCATCTCTCACCATGTGGACCTCAGTGATCCAACTCAGGTCTTCTGGCCCCACAGCAGGCTCTGTACCCACGGTGCAATCTCAGCAGCCCCATAACTCAGTGCTTCTAAAAYGATACACTTAGTAGGCAGCAGAGCTTTCACCCATATAGGAAAAGTTAAACAGGRTAGCCACTGTAGGTACAAAGCACAGAGAGACTGGAAAAGGAAAGTACAGATGTGCTTCAGAGAAATAAACAGATTTCAGAAGCTTCATTGGAAAAAAAAGCCATTTTATTCACAGGGTACATTTCCAAATATTCTCCAAGGAAGGGAGGTAGAGAAACTGAGATGTAGTTAAATCTCCTCACTGACACACCGTTCAGGAACACACTAAAGAAAAGACGTTTTCCCAGCGCCCTCCACTGGGTATATCACTGTTTGTCTCTGCCAACAGATAGGCACCATTGTTTTCAAGTCATGCCATAAAGAATACTGATTAAACCTTTTTCCTTACCTGCTATATTTTGTGTGAAAATCTTTTTTTAAAAAAAAAAGAAAGGAAGGAAGGGAGGGAGGGAGGGAGGRAAGGAGGGAGGGAGAGAGGGAGGGAGGGAATAAGGAACAGCATTGGCTTGCCCTGCTCTTCCTATTCACCAAATCTGGCTTTAGTAGGAGGAAGCCACTCTCTAAACACATCAAAGGTGACTTCAATTTTATAGTCTGATCTAAAAAAAAATCTCTCCCAGAATGATTATATCCATGGATCAGTAGACTACATTACATGAGAAAGAATACTTAAATTTTCCTATTTTTTACTCTTATCCAACCTCTGAAGATTGACACTGATAAGACAGCTTGCATATGTGTGGAATTAGAGTCTACAATACACAATGAAAGAGACCAAAGGTAAAAATATTTCCCCAATATTTTGCAGATCAAACTATGCTGGGTGGTAAGTCTAGTAKTATTACAGAATCTGTTAAGGATGAAGCAGGCTTTAAAACACTGTGATGTGCACCGTCCTCTCCCCTTCTCATGTGTAAGATCTTTATGTGCACTGTCTCTTTGTGCACTCTGTGCACCGTGTCAGCCATCCTGACTGTGGAGAGAGGGCCTATCGGTGCTAAAGACAAAACGAAAGACAGTGATAGATTGGTTCCTTGCTTCCAAGGATACTGGACTTTTCTGGAAAATCATTCTTAACTCTAGGAATATTTCTGTAGTTATCACCCTAAAGACCTTAGAAAAATGATCCACAATGCAGCAAAGGGCATTACACACCATCGTCAGACTTCTCCAAGGCCTATACACTACTTACTGCAAATGTCTATAGAATAGTCCCGTTTGCTACATGTACAAAGGTCCTTGCTGATGAATAAGGTACAAGTTGGGCAGACGTGGAAACGTCTACAAAGCAACAAACACACGAAAGAACTACGTAAGTGGGGGGCCGAGTCAGGAAAAGTTAAGGCACCCTCTGCCGCCCCCCACCACCGAGTCAGCTACTTTTCTATATTCTGTGGGCAAAACGTAACATAGGACAGGAGAGAGGAGGAGAGGGGAGAGGGGAGATGGAGTGGGGAGGGGAGAGCAAGAGAGAGAGAGAGAGAGAGAGAGAGAGAGAGAGAGAGAGAGAGGTTGAACTAAAACATGAATGATAATGAATCTAAGTTGCCATGGGCTCTCTTGGGAGTCATGGGGACAGGAAGTTGACACCGATTCTTGCTGTGCTCATCGTAACCACATTCAGTGGTCAACACATCAAGGTGATATTTCCCACCATCTCGATAGGAGAGCTAAATTATAACTCACTTTGAGCGTATGACTCAAAGGGCGGGTGACAAAGGGCTATGCACCCAGGAGAGGCCGCCCGGGGGCAGGATGCTCCAAGACTGCTAAGACCCGCATGGGAAACTGGGTACCTCCTCTGAGTCCTCTCTGTAGAGCTGCCAAGTCACTTCATCTAGCACCTCTTCATCCTAACCCTAAGGACCGCATGACAGCACCTCCCCCTCTGCTATCCMGGAACAACTTCTACCACAACAGCCCCTCCTTCCTCTCTGCCTCCTTGTCTTCTGAGATCCCTGGAAAGTAGTGATTCTTTTTCTTAGTTTTCATTTTGGTTAAATCTTTTCTCTATTGCAGTTTGTTTGTTTGTTTGTTTGTTTGTTTGTTTGACTGGACAGAGAAATCCAGAATGCCCTGAATCCAGTCTTCTCTGCTTCAGACTAAGTCACATCTCTCAGTGTTTATTGTTATTACATGGAACACACATTTGAAGGTGACAGATATGCAGAGGAGCTCTAATTACCCAGAGGCTGGAAGAAGCAGGATCAGTGTGTTTGACTATCACACCATAAAACTCTTGGGCAACTTTGAGTCATTGATTGATTCCCAACAGCTTCGACTAAAAAGCAAAACCAGGAAGGCTTTTAACACAACAGAGCAACTGACAGTCCAGAAAAACGAGCAGCTGTAAAATACAATTCCTCTTTTGTGCTCTCAGGTGAGAGTCAAGGGCTTTGGCTGTTATTCAAATGTTCRTCATATTATAACTCACTTTTCTATGTTATTTAKTCTTATGTATTAAAGGCAGAAGAAAGTACAAATGCTAGCAACAGAGAGAACCCAAACAAGGAAGTAGGAGCATATTCCTTCCTTGTTGTAGTGAGCAAGGTTAGATAGTTGGAATAACCTTTCCCTTTGTGTCCTGTGTCAATCATTTATCTCTGGGATGTGTGTGAAAATGTCAAATGACATGTTAAGGCTGAGAATAAGGCAGATTCTAGATACTGTTACTATTTGTGTGTGTGTGTGTATGTGTGTGTGTGTGTGTGTGTGTGTAAGACTCTCTGACTTACACAACAGGAGTTGTGTAGGGCTGAGACTAAATCTTGTGACCTCACATTTAGGAGTTTATAGACATATTCTGGACTTCAGAATTCCAGGCTTTCAAAGACACAGCACAGAAACTATGGGTCATTTTGCTATCTCCATAGAGTCAGGGACTCAGAAAGCCCATCCATATACACAGAGGAAAGAACTCTGCTCATGATCATATTCAGGGTCACAACTGGGTCAAGGTGACCAGACTGCCACAGGAGACACAAATTAGCAAGTGCAAGCTTAGACAAAAATCAAAGCAAAATATGTTTGGTGATTCAAAATTTTAAATTCTCAGCAAATTTTCATGCTGAGACTCCTGTACTCGGAAGGCTACTAGCTCAGCCCTCAATGGAAGCCAACTACTGCGATAGGACAGAGAAAGGCGGCAGTGGGGGCTACTAGCTCAAACCTCCATGAGAACCAGCTCCTCTGTTGGACAGGAAGAGGTGGTACTGGGTCATCACGAACAAAGGTCTAGACCCTTCTGACCCCTTGGATGCTGAGAGCTTGGGAACTATGGCCACCTCCATTTTCACCATGCCTCTTCCTCTCCTGAACACACAAGAGAACTGAGTTCCCAAAAGTTCTAAGGGCATTTACCGCTGACCTCACTAGACACATCAACCTGGGCTGCAGGTGCTAGAACATTCTTAACTTCCCTGATGTGGGCTGCCTGGAACTCACATAGTATCTGAGGCGGATTTTGGACTATTCTGGGCAGGAAGAAACACACAAAAGCATCCTCAGTCTTTGTTCCTGCAGACTTGCCTTGAATGTTCAGACAAAACTCTACAGCTCATGATCTCTGGGCTTTTTGATGGGAAGTAATCTTACCTGGTTCTGGTGGGGAGGCACCTTTACCAGAGCAGTGTATTTCATAAGGTGAAAGCCTTTCAGTGGACTCATGACTGATTTTCTCATTAGATCCTTCCTGACAAGGATTCACCAGTGGAAAATTCTACAAATGTGGTATTTCCAACATAAAACTATAGACGTCTGGCTTCCCAGCAAAGAAGCACAAAGGACACTACCCGGATATCTGCCATTTTTAGAGAATTAATTCTCTACCTTTATTAAAATTTATTTATGTATTGTGTGTATGCTCCTCCTTGCACGCAGTGTCCATGGAGAGCAGAAGAGGACACCAGGTGCCCCGAACCTGGACTAGTAAGCAGCTGTGTGCAGGTAAATGCACATCAGAACCTGAACTCAGGTCCTCTGCCAGGGCACTTAACACTCAGGGGTGACAGTCTCTCGTCCCCAGTCCTTTGTCAAAGTCATAAACGTGAACGATCTAGTTCCGGAACACAATTTTTTGTTTATACTTTTGGCAAAGCACTGAGTCATTTTCTGAGAAAAGCTGTTTCATGCAAAAGCTTCCCCTCTGGTGGGATGACTTGCTCCTCACCTAGCTTAATTTTACTGGAGTGTGATTACAATCAAACAGCAGCCACCCTCACATGGGAGCTTGAAAATCAACAAATTCTTAAGTCACAGTTGACTCAAAACGAGAATTCCTGTTTAAGTATTCATTTGCAGTCTCTGCACCCTCTCTTCTTCCTCCATGAAGCAATTTTATTTTCCACATGCATGTGCACATGCACACACACACACACACACACACACACACACACATACACACATACACTTAAAGCATTGATATAATTGGTGGTAGAGAGGGATGTCATCTCTTGCTAGATGCAATGAAATTAAGTAGTTTCTATTAAACATTTCTATCATAACCCAAATCCCTTCTGAGATGAAAGTTAAAGGTCAAATACATTAAATAATGGACCAGGCTCAAAGCTGAAGGCCTTAATTTCAATAAGCACAATTGAATAATACCCAATCTCTTAAGAGTAATATGGTACTCTCGAATGTTCTAAAGGATGATTCTGGAGAGGTTTCTACTTAGGAGCACATATTTTACTAAAAGTAATGCTAAACAGTTGCACACAGCTATGCACACATACACACACACACACACACACACACACACACACACATCTCTACCTCTTACTTAGCTACACCATCTAATTAGGCACACATAAAGCTACCTATGACATACCAGTGAATTGTCTCTATAAAATAATGAAGGGCCACAGCAATACTGTTCATGGCATCAGCATTATACCTGTGGCCTAAAGGACAGACACCGGGAACAGTCAAAGTTTTCTTTTGGTCTAACTTGGGGTTCCTCAACCTTCACCCAGCCATCATTTCAGAGTCGTTCTCTGTGAAGAGTGGCTGGCCTGTGGCTACTGGACCACCATCCGTGGCTGCTCTCCACTACAAGCGGCCAGCTTTCTCCGTCATACCAAGGAAAAGTGTCCTCGGGGTGCTGGCGGCACCTGAAGGGAAGGGCAGTCTGCTCGGGTGAGAAGCAAAGATGGTGTCGGCCATATCTGTTCTGCAATTCAAACGCCACAGTGAGTAACTTTAAAACTGTACAGACTAAACACACAAAGCTACTACACGGACCTGTTCTAGAAACCATATATAGAGTTAAAACTCCCAGATAGCGTTCTCAGTGAACAGTGATATGTGTATTTTATGAGCTTCTTGCTTAGATTTTGACCAAGTAATGTATTCATCTGAATTAATGCATACTTAATTAATCTTTGTGTGTGATGTTTTCTTAGCCCTTTTACACTTTGAATGAAGTCTATTGGTGAACATGTATTCTGTCTTAGATAATTATTAAATACCGGTAGCTCAARACGGGGATTGTAGTCGGGGTTGCACAGATATGCGTAACACCGCTCATGCTGCCCTCTGGATACCCTGATGCCGTCACACAGGACGGAAATGCTGAGCCAGCTCTGCACAGCCSTGTGYTCCCCAAACACCAGCACAACCCGTGTACCAGTTGGCCACCCGGTCTCCTCAGCTCAAATGCTATTTGTAGAGTAACCCGAATATTCKATCACTTTTGGAATCCCCCTGCCCGCAAAGTTTCAACTCCTTGGTAGCTTTGTTATCTTGCAAGTTAACCCTCTTTTTAAAGCCCCCTGCTTTTTATAGGCATGGTCRATATACCAAGTTTCCACCTTCAAGACGAGGCAGAACGTCTGAGGTGATGATTTCACATCTCTCTGTGGTGACAACTGAAGGAATAAACACAAGTCCTCACATCTTCTTGGAACTTAGCACAGTTCAAAGCACCAGGATCAGGAGCCACCTCCCTGCTCACCCCCCCCCTGCTGTGTCAAAGCCACTTAAACAGCCCCACCCACATGAAGGACATCAACAGCTGGAGGCTCCTACTGTGCCTGAGCCACATCACACATCACATTCATGAAATTCGGGGGTAGAGGGAGGCAGTAGGAGTAAGAGAGGAGTTCTCGTTCTGAATTATGTATTTGAGGGTAAGCCTTGCACCCCGTGCTGGCATGCAAGCTGACAACAACTCCATGCCAGCTTGACCATGCCAACATGGAAGGGAGTTCACACTATATCTCTGTGGCTCTCCCATACTGGTTACAGACTCCAGGCCGTGCACACTCAGTATGGACGATTACATGAGAATAATCTTTGATTACTTTGTAGRGAGTGTAGAGAGTGTCAGAGTGTATGTATCTATATTCATGTGTGTATRCATATGTCATATGCATATACATATGTATCTATAYGTATAGACATATGTGTACATTCATGATTTATCTTGCAAGGAAATATTCATGTTAGAGMGGAAAAGGCCCCGACTTCTGGTCTATCGATTTTAAAGACTAAGCTCTCACTCTGTGAGCTGCTTCACCTCTCATTAAATGATGAAGACACTTCTGCTACTTTACAAGTAAACAATGTACTTGCACGTCTAGTGAATCTGTGAAAATAACAGGGCCAATGGGCTGATGTAATGGGGACCAAAAATTAAGTTTCTCTCTTAACTTCTGATTTGAGGAAGTGGCTCATGTGATCTAGACAATGAATCAACACAGTCTAAACTCAACAGAGCTTCATGCTAAGTAGACTTAACCAAAGGAGGCAAGAAGCGACTCTTATTTAAAACCAAACTAGTGGAGGGGACTATAGTCATCATAGACTTGTTTTAACGAATCACAATAATCAGCAGGAAGGGTTTTGTAAGTCTATACCATCACCCACCCATAGCCCTAAACAGGGCAAAAATCAATAATAAWTTTTTTAAAACCTATAGTTCTAATGCCAGTCTCAATAAGACAGGTCTTTTAAAATGATGTTGATGCCAGTGTATGTTGACAGTCAGTAATATCCCAGCAACTCCCACGGGCTGCCATGATGGGCACCTCGGCCTCAGCAACTAGAGTTCATCTGGTCCTTGAATCGCATCTTCTAGCTTTGAACCACAGACACGTGTTCTGCCAGCATTGTCTCCTTGGGGTTGTCCCACTCGTGAATCCACAACACTCTATAAAAACATTCCCCTGGACATTTTAGTTCTTGTTCTCCAAGCCAACATCAAAAGCAGTTTTGCTTGGGTTTTTGTTTGTTTCCTATCATGCCAATCCACAACACACTTTGGCAGTTCCTTTTGGAAGTCACATTAAAAAAAAACTAGCAAAAATACCCCCATCCAGTCCTTTCTTCTTCTGCAGTCCCTAGGAAGTGGGCTGTGGYGATGGCTCCTCACACGGGTGCAGCTGCATCCTCAGTACGCCGATTTTATGAAGATACCAAAGTTGAAGAAATTCCTCAGGCATGGCATGGAAGCCTGAGAAGGGCAGGACGTTGTCGTAGTAGTGGTGACTGATGGGCTCCCCTTGCATATTCACAGAGAAGGGCCAGAAGCCATAGATGGACACCTCCTCACAAAGGCCCAAGGCCGCGCTCACCAAAAAGAGCCCTGTGGACAGGCGCTTGGCATGGATTCCCCTACTCTTCCAGAACTTTCCAATGTTCCGAAGAAAGTTGGGRTTGGCAAAAAGCACTGTTTGGTTGGCTCCAACATCTTTCAGCGTGTAATACACACGGAGAGATGGCTCTGTGCCTGTCTTCATAGAAAAGGCAGGCATATAGATGTAACTGTGGTTATAGATCTTCATGTTGTCCACAAACTTCTTTCTGGACCACAGCAGGTTTTCAAACCTATGGGAAATAAAAGGCTCAGTTAAACCACAGACAGAGACACATCCAAGCTCACTCACCCAATCCTCTGAAGGCTTGGGTCATCAAACAGAACACRTGAAAGAAAACTTTACTCGGAACTTCTCATCAAATACCCCAACCTATCAAACACCCCTCCCTTGAACTCATCAGCATCTCTCAATGAAACTGTGCTAGACTAATATCAACTGTCTATTCTCTCCTAGAATGCAAAATGATTTAACATTTGTGAATCCGTAAAGATTGTGGCTGGGGTGGCGGTGGCAGCGGTAACATAAAACTGGCTTCTTCATCTAAACATTAACAAGGATTACTTGTAAGACAACTTTTCCCATCAAAAGGCCATGTTCTAGGAAGGTTTAGTTGGCCRATGTTCTAACTCGAAGACTGTACGCAGGGCATATTGCTGCGCTGCTAGACAGCCCTAAGAACCGGTGAGGTGAGGCATATGCAACGCCCGGGAATCTCTGAGATCTGAAGTAGGAGTGGGGTAGCCCCTCCCCGTCTCTTTCATGCCTGCTTTGGACAGGTAACCTCGACCACCAACCGAGAGGATCAAGGACACTCAGTCCAGTAGCAGAGCACCTGGAGTTTGTCTCCACGCTAATGCTAATGAGGTATCTAAATAGCCTTACACCTTAGCCAATGTCCTTCCTTTCCTTGATAGTCTGATGCCCTTCCCCCAAGAGAYAGATAATCCCTGGTTCACCCTGAATAAAATGTATGCACCCACATTCACTTCCATTAAAGCAGTATGAACCAGCAAGGATCATCTCAGAGAGCTGCTTCTCTCAAGAGCTCTGTGGGGAAGGCCTTCTCCTAAAAGAGCCATGTCTTAGACTCCCAGAGAAGGCTTTTTCCTCTCCCACCCTTCTGCTACTCTGCAACCATTCCCTATTGAACCACATTCTGTCCCTCTTGGGCTCCACTTTCTCCTTCCTGCCCAGCATGAAGATGCCCGGAGGATAAACACGGACCTTGGACCCCCATTCCAGTCCTCCCCTCCAGGCAGTACACTGGCGGAACCCAGGTACCCAGAGAGGAAATCAGGAACAGAATTCACCCCAGATCCTCTTTTCCCTTCAGGTCCAGCATAYAGTGGTATCTGAAGCCCCAAAGCGAAACACCAGCTGTGGACTCTCTAGTCTGGCTTTGGCCTGCCTTCTCTAGCTACTGTGCTGGCAGTACCTGGGCACCCCAGGCGGAGAGGCAGAAGGTAGTGGGGACCCCAGGCAGAGAGGCAGAACATGGTTC